>JAJKFI010000214.1:360842-379500 GCA_029204185.1 Lerista edwardsae | reverse complement strand
CCCCCCCCCCCCCCGTTTTCTCCCACCTCTTCACATGGGAAACTTTGTGCTAGCTTTCCACTGCTCCAGGAACCTCAGCCGGGTCTTTCTGCCAATTCCTCCCTAGGGCAACTGTCTCCATCAGCCTCAGACAGCAGTCCTATCTCAGTAGCTTCCAGGGTCAAACTAGGAACCCTGAAGGCAGGGCTGGGGTTAGGGCTTTTTATTCTTGACCTTCCTGCCAGTGACTTGTTTTAGGCTGCCTGCATGGCTAGGATATTATTTGGACATTGCATTACAGTTTTTTTTTTTTAAACTGTCATGCATCTTTTTCTGCAAGCCATTGTGGATGCTGATTGGGAACAGAAAAGTGGGGTGCAGAGATTTCAAAATAAATCAGTCAAGACACACTTGATCTTCTTGCTGAAGATGCTCTAGGAGGATTTCCTGCAGGATGTTGGACTACTTTGTGGATCCCTTCCAATACTATGATTCTGGCCCATTTTAGCAATGGTCAAACAGGGCATGACAATGGTTTTGTCTACTTGTTACAGGGCTGAAGTTTCCTCAGATTCAGATCCATCCAGATCATCAAGGAGGAGAGAACTGCAGTTATCTTACAGGGGCTAAGTATTTGATAAGATCGGCATAGTCAAATATTTAGGGACTCAAATATACCCAGCAGCTGAAGATGGCAGACTAGGTGGGCATCCTGTCCCCACCCTTCCCATTTTATCCCCTTAACAGCCTTGTGGGGTAGGCCACACCAGCTCAAGGCCACCAAGTAAGCTTCATGGCTGAGCAGGGACTAGGAGCCAGGCTTTGGGGTGCTGACCTCACTGTACCACACAGCCTGCCAACTAGCAGGGAAGATGCTTTTCATCCTCTGGTGTGAAAACGTCAGCTTGCTCTCTTTGGCCAGCCGGTGGTGCTCTTGTGCCATCAGGCACGGTTTGACTATCCTCAATAAGGCTGACAATAGTTACTTAAAAAGGTAAAGGTTTCCCCACGACCGAATGGTCTAGCCGTGACCAACTGTAGGGGGCGGTGCTCATCTCCATTTCAAAGCCCGTAGAGCCGGCGTTTTGTCCGAGGACAAGCTTCCGTGGTCATGTGGCCGGCATGACTCTACGCCGTAGTGCACGGAACGCCATTCCCTTCCCACTGAAGTGGTCCCTATTTATCTACTTGCATTTAGGTGCTTTTGAACTGCTAGGTTGGCAGGAGCTGGAACAAGCAACAGGAGCTCACTCCGTCACGCAGTCTTGAACTCCCAACCTTGCGGTCGGAAAGCCCAGCAACAGCTGATTAACTCGCTGCACTACCACATTCCACTGCAATGCTAACCTGCAGCCAGGCTGCAAATGAGGAGAAGGCTGGAGGTCTCCTTGGGATAAGGGGTTACACATTTCCCCTTACCCTAATGCCCCAGCCTGCCTTAAGGGGTTACTTGCATCTCCGTCAACTACATAGCTGGCACAAATCCAGGAAGCCCAATGTAGTGCCAGGAGGCCTGAGACGGCAGTTCCCACTCTCTTGCCGGGTCTGTCCCACCCCCCATTTTGCTGTTCCTCACCCTGAAACACCCCCTCCTCACCCCCTGGAACGTCTTCCTACCACCCTCTCCCAGGCCCTGTGCAGGCACACAAGAGAGAGAGCAAGATAGGCCTGTAATCAGACAAAGGGCACAATCCTAACCTGGAGTTAGGCCGGCAGTGAGGCCAGCACAAGGGACACCCTAAAGCGTGTTTGGACCACTCTCGGAGTCAGGGGGGATGGCGCACATCTGTGTGCTGTGACGTGCAAGAGTGGGCCAAACATACTTTTCAGTGTCCCTTGTGCCAGCCAAACGTTGCTGGCCTGTGCCAGCGTAACTCCAGGTTAGGACTGAGCCCAAAGATAAGTCATTTGTGCAATGGGGGAATTTGTGAACCACTTCTTGTAGAGTTGGCTACTACCTGCGGTTTCCAGTATCCATGGTAGCAGCAGAAACCTACGCCTGTACTGTACTGTACTGGCTCTCCTTCACCCATCTTCTGCATCTCCAAAATGCAAGGTGTCTCTCCCTCTCAAAAAACAGCATCTCTCCATTTCAAAAAGCAGCCCTACCGCACTTATGCTAAAACATCAGATTGCACCACTGCAAGGTGTGTTGTAGCCATTCTCAAGTCAGGACACCTGTAAATTGGATGTCCCCAGGTAAGGGAATATCTGTAATGTTTAGTTCTGCACTTTGTTCTGTATTACTCTGGGGAAGGCAGGTGCCCTCACACATGAATGCGCATTTGATCTTTCCCAAAAAAACCTTTAACACGTTGCGCCAGCACGTGATGAGTGCCCGCCTGCCCTGCCCTGCCCCGTCCTTGTACCAGTACCCAAAGCATGACAGTACTAGACCTGACAGGAGAGAAGTCCAATATGAGAGAATATTTGTCTTACACCAATAAATAGGCCACGTCGTGGGGGCGCAGAACCAGATATGAATTTTTCCATTTTAAAAAACTCTGCAGTAACTGGTCAGGCTCTTCTGATGTGGAGATTTTGTTGTTGTCCGTCCAGAACTCCAGAGAGGAGAGAACAATTGTTATGTTAACACTGGTAAACATCTGGAAAGATATGGGGGGGGGGAGAACAAAGATGCTCAAAGTTGGTTGGCTGGAGTTACTCTACGTCCACAAGCACTCAAAAGCGCTACTCGGGGTTACACATGGCCTGTCCTATCCCCCTTCCCAATTCCTGGCCTAGAACCAAGGAGACCCATATGGAAAGCAGGGGCTGTCCTCAGAGTAAGAAAACAGAGGTTCCCTTGCATGGGGTTGACCTCTGCAACTGCCCTTCCCAACTACAGGTGCAATACGCGCCTCCTTGGCATGCGTACATTAGCAGGGGTGGGACTGGGATAGGAGTGGGGTCTTAATCTAGTTTAACTGAATCACAACTAACTAATCCCAGGGGTTACAGAAGGATTACAAATGCAACCCTATATGCCAGTGGCTCCCAAACGTTTTCAACAGGCAGCTCCCTTGACCCTATTGGGCCACTGGCCACAGCTCCACTTTTGGGGTACAAGCCCACACACTGTATAAGGCGGTGGGGTTTTCGTGAGGATACTGCGGTTCCCATGGCTAATTTCCAAGGCTTACAGTTTGGGAACCACTGCTATACACACGTACATTTAAAGAAGTGAACCTGACATCAGCTTGTGCTGTTAATACTGTGGCTGAATCATGGCCTTCCCATCTGACATGGTAAAATGAGGAATATTTGGTGGTGGCGGTTTCTGTTAATAGTTTTGTTGCAAAACAGAATGTCACGTAACACTGCGAGGCCTGAACACAAGCAAAAGCTGGGACCTCTCCAAGGTGTATATTCCCAGCATTGTATCGCCAAGGCAGATGCTGGCAGGGCAAGGCGTGTAGAACGGTAGCCAAAGGAAGGACACTGCATGGTTTGCAACAGCAGGAAACAAACAACAACTAAACACGACAGTGACTTACGCTGTTGACGAAACCGATGAGATTCGCTATACTTTGGGTGACAACTTCCCGGTTTCTACCCAAATAGTAGTACTGAAAGAGAATCGGACATTGGCATTACAACCATTACATGCGATCAGGAATGTTGTGGTTTTAGCGTCAGTTGCTGACAATGAAACAGTGGGCAGTTGGATTGATGTAGGTATTGAGCACAGCCAGACACTTTTCACAAAAAGGTGTTTGAGGAACTGTCAATTGGACTTATTTTTTAATATACAGTCATGTCTCAGTATCTGGTGGGGTTTGGTTCTGGGACTCCCCGCTGATACCAAAAACCATGTTAAATAAAAGCAGATTAAACATGAGTCAGTCAGTCAGGCAGGCAGAGAACAGTCTCCCCTGCCCTTTGGCCACTCTCACTGAAGAATGGAATGCAAAAGGGATTAATCACTTCAGTGAGAAGGTCTTGGAGCAAACTGAAAATGGTTCTAATAGTCTGACTCCCTGAGTGACACCCTAGAAAAGCAGTTTTTAGAACAGGGATGTGTTTCCCCCCCCCCCCCCCGCTTCTTCAGAGATCAGCAGGATCCTTCTTATCAGTGTTGAATCTAAACTGTGGATCAAAAATCAGTGTATAAAAAGGTTGGACCAGCAGCCTGCAGCCAGATTGTGATGCTCCATGATAGCCAATTAGCCGGCTGCTACACTCCCACAACATAGCACATCACAGCAGTGGTCGCAAAACGCCTGCCTTCTGCCACATGGAGACAACCTTGGCCATTGTAAGAACATAAGAAGAGTTCTTCTGGATTAGGCCAAGGACCCACCTGGTCCAGCTTCCTATATCTCACAGTAGCCCACCAGAGACCGCTGGAGGCACTCAAGACAATGGGATAGCTGCATCCTGTTGCCACTCCCTTGCACCTGGCATTCAGAGAGAGGCTACGTCTTGAGCCCAGATTGTTGCTTACAGTCATCAGGACTTGTAAGCTGCAATGGAGTTTTCCTCGGAATATTTGATCTGCATTTCCCTGTTAAAGGCATCTAGGCCAGGTGTTGTCACAACATCTGGTAACAAGGGGTCCCACAGATTAATTACATGCTGGGTACATTTGTGAGCTGCAACCCAGGTCTCCTGCCATAAAGCTCAGTACCTGCAAAGGACGATCTGAGCAGAAAGCGAGACTGAAAAAAGGGACTGTTCCAAGTTTACCCAACAAAAACGAATTTAAGGTCAGACCTCCCCTTCCAAATCCAGCACTCAGTCTGCTACACCACACAAGGCCTAAGAAATGTCCACCGTAAGATACAAAAAGGCACACAGTTTGACTTACCAAGCCCTTGTCCACAACGACATACATTTCTATGTATCTGTGAGATCTGATGGTATCCCTGTTTGGCTGAGGACAGACACAGTCATTCACTTTAGATTTAACTTGTTAAAGTTTCTGTAATGCAAACTATTCCTAGAAACTAAGCCTGAACTAATCTGCATGTTGAAAATCACCATCGTCTATTATTATTATTCACAAAGTACCCAAAGTTGGTGTCTGCTGTTGGCAGGAGCAGGGCCGGGCCGGGAGGGGGTCTCCGGGGGCGTAAGCCCAGCATGCGGAGCCGGACGAGACGCACCGGTGGCAGGCGAGGCGGTGGCTCTGGGAATAAAAGGAGACGGACCGCCCAGAGAAGGGGAGAGGACAACGCCTCATTCCTGCGGAGGGTGCGGGCCAGGACCAGGAGATCCTCGATCCCTCTTGGCGAGTGAGAGGACTGGAACCCCCGAGACGGCTGGGGCCCCAGAGCCCCAGACGTACTGTTATTGGCCCAGGCGGCCGGACTTTTACGCTGGACTTCGGGAGTCCCTGCGGTTGCAGGGTTTTCAGGTGGCACTCCTGTGCATTAACAAGGAGGCGCAGCGGATGGGCAAGTTTGTGAACCCGAATAAAGGGTGTTTGGCTGTTTGCCTCAGTCTCCATGATTTCCTTGCAAGGCACCCCCACGTACCCGGTCGACCCCCTTGCCGCCCCCTCCCCGATGACTGTGGGGGGGGGCACCGACGTGACAGTTGGGGAGCCCTATGTAAAAATGAAAATAAAACAGACCTGCCAGCAAGCTTATGATCTAAATGTAAAGGCCAGACAATTTAGGAAGGAAAGCAAAGCAAAGCAAAGCAAAGCAAAGCAAAGCAAAGCAAAGCAAAGGAGGTCAGGAGAAGCCAAGATGGATAACATCTTAAGGAACATACAAAGAGATGAGAGGTGGAAGCAGAGGGTGGTTAAGGAAGCATGGAGGAATAGAGTGGTGGTGGACCAGAGACACACTAGCCCGCCAGTACTCTACTCTTCCACACTTCCTTTGCTGTCTTTTGAAAAGAATATCATCAACAGGGAATCTCTTGAGCTCACCGCCCACAAAGGACATTCTGTGTTCATTTCAGCTGCATATACTACATACACAATACAGTCAGACCTCTTTATATGTGAGCTCACTATCTGCAAATTCAATTATCTGCAAAAGAGGCAGAGTTGCTACTTACCTCATTATCTGCGTCTCTGTCCTTGTTTTCCACCATGAAGAGACCTTCCGAAGGCTGCAGGGACCTTCAGAATGGCACCTGTGATCAGCAATGACCCCTTTTAAATGGTTGGCAGAAGCATCTGCAGGCCATGCTGGTTGCAGGTGCCATTCTGAAGCTCCCTGCAGCCTCTGGAAGGTCCCTGCAGCATTCAGGGATCTTTTGACACTTCCTTCTGCACTCTATTGGCTTCCTGAGGGTCTCTGCTGGATTCTTCTGATGGCAGACAAGGTACCCCTTGTCCTAGGGCGCAATCCTAAACTGAGTTAGGCCGGCATAAGCTAAGCCAGCAAAGTTTGGCCAGCATAAGGGCCACCGTAAAGTATTTTTGGACCACTCTCGGAGTCAAAGGGGCCAGCACACAGACGTGAGCCATCCTCCCTGACGCCGAGAGTAGTCCAACCATGCTTTATGGTGGCACAAACACGCTTGTGCCAGCCAAACTTTGCTGTCTTAACTTATGCCAGTCTAACCCCAGTTTAGGACTGCACTCCTAATCCCATCGATCCCATAGGATCAATGGTTCCTGATCTGCAAAGATTTCCAGGAACCTAACCCTAGCAGATAATGAGGACTGACACTATAGGCATATTTACCGTATACAGTACAGACTACATATATATTAGGAAGTCTGGCTTAGTGGTAGAGCTGCCCGCTTTGCCCGAAGAACATCAGGGGATGCAAGTTTGAAACCACCGGAAGTATCCGAGAGCTGATGACAATGCCCATGAATGGAGCCTGGGAACAGAGCAGCGATTACCACCCTCGGTGCGAGAGAGGAGTTGCTGTCAGTCAAGCATGGGAGGCAAATGCAGACGGAAAGATACTAGACTGAGAAGGAATCCATCTGGAATGAGGGTGTCCTATG
Source organism: Lerista edwardsae (assembly GCA_029204185.1). Classification (NCBI taxonomy): domain Eukaryota; kingdom Metazoa; phylum Chordata; class Lepidosauria; order Squamata; family Scincidae; genus Lerista; species Lerista edwardsae. Next base: position 372,602 of record JAJKFI010000214.1, on the reverse strand, counting down.
AAGTAGTAGAACTTATTGTAGGGTAAAAATCTCTATGGGCTGGGGGGGGGGGTAGAAAAGCCTGCCTGTGTAAACTGCCTTGAATTAAAATTGGAGGAGAAATCTGATGACAAAAGAAAGGCGGTATATAAATACTGATTGTTGCTATAACATAAACATATGCTGAATATAAAAAAATAATGAAAGGAAACTTTTAGCTCCCATCAAGGTTTCAAATGACAAGAACAACAGACTCACTCCATGGTTTGAAAGCAGCTTATAAGACACCTCTTCTGTTTTCTCTGCAGAAGTGCCCACAGGTTGCATTTCATAATTTCCCCGCAGATCAAGGCCAGCCTCTTCAGTCAACAGAGGGCCCTGGAGGTTCTCATTGTCTACTTGATAAACAAGGTGTTCAAAGGAAACAGTGGAACTCAAAAGCTCAATCCCATAGCTGATGTTCTCAAACTGCAGCAGCCCTCTACAAAACAGGAAAGCAATGGCCAAGCGTCAGGGAGAAGAGAGAAAAACGTTCTCCACAGTTTAACACAGCGGGTTTTCAACCAGAGTGCTGCAAAAGGGCTGCAGGTGTGCCATGGGAGTTTGGAGCATAGTGGCGGAAAAATCACTGAAAAACTCTGTGGCTCTGTTTCTAGGGCAAGTGTCTGTAGTAATGAGTTCTCTTGAATTGAACTTCAGCTCACTAACCATTTCTCAATGGATGAAAGGACTACTGAACTTATCAACTTTTGAGCAAACGACATACCAATGCCAATTACAACTGGATATATATGAACATAAGGAGATATGAACATAGGAAGAGCCCCGCTGGATCAGGCCAAAGTCCCACCTAGTCCAGCTTCCTGTAGCTCACAAAGGCCCATCAGATGCCTCAAGGAGCACATAAGACAACAAGTGACCTGCATCCTGTTGCCACTCCCTTGCTAGCACCTGGCATTCTGAGGTAGCCTAAAACGAGGAGGTTGCACATACCTATCACAGCTTGTAACCCATGATGGACATTTCCTCCATAAACACTATCTGGATGCCATTTCTTTAAAAAGCATTTATAAGTACATGAAGTGTGCAATTTAAGCAATTCTTATACTTAATAGCCTATACATCCTTTAAAAAAATTAGGCTAATTGCACTACCTCTGGATGTTTTCTTTTTAAAGTAAAATTAGAATAGGTGAAACCTGGTTAATGCCTTGTGATGAATGCAGTCTCTTTCCTATTTTTCCTTATTTTGAAAGGATTTTTCCCCATCATTCTGAATAGTGTCTTTTCTTCAGCACTATGTGGGAAATATGAACCTACTGTGTTATGGGAATAATCAATTCATTTACCTGAGTTGTTGTAGTGTAATCTTACCTGAGCCCAGAACAGGTGGTAAGTACTGCAAGCGAGTTGGGGTATCCTTCAATGTAACCTTGATAGAAGCATTCACTCTAAAGAGATTTTTAAGATAATTTTTTTTAATGAACTGGTTGATTTATGGCAGCCTGCACACTAGAGGGACACAGCCAGAATGGTAACTGGAAGCAGGAACTGACCTGCTCCCTGTTAATGTTAGGGGTTTTTTTTAAAAAAAAATACTTTTCATTAGAACAACCAAAACAAACATTCTCACAACTACAAAACAATAACTAAAAACCTGTTAATATTAGGTTAAAAGGTTAGTCTCTTCCCTCTAGTGTGCAGGTTCCCCGTCTGCATGTTGCATTCCTCTGTTAAACAAACAAAGCATTCTTCCACTGCTAGTAAAGCCAAACAAAGCTTTGTGGGGGCAGAGCATGATACCTTAGATATAGTCCCCGGCAGCAAGTTTCCATAACCGTGAGGGGCGGAATGGAACCCCCGTAGATATGGATGGGGGTACATTTCTGGAGTTGCAAACTGAATACCCTCACAGTCCACAGTCTAAATCTTGAGAACAACACGATATCAGTATATCGCTCCCTACTTCACAAGGTTGTGAGAATTACACCACCTCCGGCATTTTCCAAACGGCCACCATCTGGGCTTACATTTAAAGCATAATTCTGTTACTGATGAAAGTGAACACTCAGAAATGTTCAGCATGAAAATTTTTATGCTCTTTGTTTCATCAGTCACTTAATTTTGTACTGGTCACTTATGTCAGCAGCAATACACAAGAAAGAGCACTTACCTTGATCTTTGGAGAACTTGGCTGCACAAAGCCACCTCTGTTATATGTATAAACTATAAAGTCATCAGACAAAAACGATCTGTGAATAAACATCGTCAGAGGGAATCAATGCTGGGCACTGGATGAATGAATGACAATTTTGGAGAAAATGTCTTATGAGTGGCCCTAAAGAAGTAACCAGTCACATTGCGCCAGGTTTTTTGTGAATTAGCAACCTCAGCAACAGAAATAGATCAATGCAGCTGAAATGTGCAATGAATGCACTACTGGGAGAAGGGCCAGTATGACGCAATTGTGCAGTGAACCACACTGCATTGTGATGGGAGGGCTAGGATGGTGTAGTGGTGTTGGATTTGGACCTGGAAGATACAGGTTCAAATTCCCACTCCTCCATGAAGCTCCATAGGTGACCTTGGGCCAGTCATGACCTCTCAGCCTCACCTCTCTTTTTGTGGGGAGAACAGGAAGGAAGGAACTACATACACCACCTGGAGCTCTGTGGAGGAAGGGTGGCATAAAAAGGTGATAAATAAATGTGGACCGGAGAGAGAGCACTAGGCTAGCGCATTAGAGAGTGGAGAGAGCAGGGGCTGGCACATCATCAGGTAAAGGAGCCGGTATGGCACGTCAAGCATCAGGCAGTCTGGGGCTGGCACTGACTGGGAGGCACCATCAGTAAGTGCTACTAGGACATTTCCCACTGTTAACAGAGTGGAACACTTCCACAGAAGAAAATAAAAAGTTGCACTCAGGGATACCTCTGAGTGGTATGTGGTATTTCCACCCCCACCCACACGTTATGGAGACAGTGAACCCACTGGCTCCAAGATTTTGGGAGTGGGGGGGAGATCCAGTGATGTCAAGCAGGGAGAACGCGGGGGAACTCAGTTCCACTAGTTAAACTTAGGGCTGACTCCGCCCACTTCACTCTCCCTCCTCCCCCCTTCCAATTCCTCTGCAAAGAGCTTTTCTTCTTGGTTGGCCAGCACTCAGAGGGTTAAAGGGAGCGACTCCGGATTCCTAGGGGGACAAAGGCAGTGATGTCATTCAGGGGGAACGGACCAGAATGGGTGTTCTGGATCCTCCATGGCTGGTTCCGGGTTCCTGACAAGTGCCAATCAAAAGTGAGTTCCTGTTCCTAAATCATTTGAATGACACCACTGGGGAGATCCTAACTGAAGAATCTTTAGGGGGCTTCCTTGGATCTGAAAAAGGCAGGACAGGCAAGTGAAGAATTCTTTCACACAGTCTTCAAAGGGAGAGCCTCTGATCAGTTACTGCTTAATTTATACCTCCATCTTGGATGTTTGCACAGATAACTGCTAAAAAAAGTCACTTACTGATGCCACAGGTGAACGGTGTACGTCGTCTTATTTATCGTAATTCTATAGGACTGGGTGCTCTGGATCATTCATGGCAACACAAAGGAAAAGACAGTCGGTCAGAAGGACGCACAGCATGCATAATTCAGGGGTAGCCAAACTTGCTTAATGTACGAGCCACATACGATACACTTCAGACATTTGAGACCCACAAGAAATATTTGCGAGCCGCAATGTTTAAGAAGCATTTAAACTCTTACATATGTTTACTCACCATGAGCATTAAACTTGCGTTTTAATTCAGCAGACTCTCTGTTTATACCTGGTAAATCATTATAAAGCTTGAAATATTTACCTTTAAGTGTGATGCAAAAAGGAGCTCAGCCAACATATTTCCGAAAACCATACACTACGTGTCAAAGAGCCGCATTTGGCTCATGAGCCATGGTTTGGCACCCCAATCTATTTGTTAAAATGCTGACGATTTAGCCACAGTGGCAGCAAAGGATCTGGCAGCAATTAACTGAGCTGCCCTAATGTGGCAGAGAGATGTGGTATGCAAAAGGACCTCTGGCGGCCATCGGCTGACCTGTGCATGGATCTACCTCTGGGAAGGGGCTGCAGTTATAAGGATACAACAGCCCTTTGTGCCCCTGAGTGTGCAACTCCCTTCCCAATGCTTCAAGAGAGGTACCCACAAGAGGGGAAATGGTTTTAAAGAAGCAAGAAGCTGACCCCACTCTCAATGCCTCAAGACAAGTAATGTAGGGTGCCCCTCCCCGAGTTTTCATCATTCTACTGAACTGCATAAAAATCTGAAAAGACTACATTAAGAGACAGCATTACAGCCATCTGAAGCTACAGAATCCAAATACAGGCCAAGGATGTAAACATTATATACTTTGGAACTGGAAAAGACCTGTTATCTCCCATACATCTTCTGCAGTCAAGCAGATGAAAAATTCTTTCTCTTTAATCATCCCATTCACTCCTTTGCCATTTAATAGTCCAAACCATCCTTCTGGCTGGTTTCTTGATGCTGATATATTTTTTAATTGTTAATTCTGATTAAGGGTGCAATCCTAGCCAACTTTCCAGCACCAGGGTAAGGGCAATGCAGTTCTGAGGTAAGAGAACAAACATTCTCTTACCTTGTGGAGGCCTCTGTGCCTACTACTCCACTGCAGGATGCAGCACGTGCCCCATTGGCACAGCTATGTCAGTGCTGGCTATGGCAGGGCTGGAAAGTTGATTAGGAGCCTAAGAGCCCACTCCTAGGCATGTCTACTCAGAAATAAATCCCTTTAGGGGGCTTACTCCCAGGTAATGGGCTTACTCCCAGGTAAGTATGAATAGGATTGCAGCCTCAGATTTTTTATCATTCACATTGATGTTTTCAGCCAAATTCCATTTTTTTTATCCCAGGTCACACTTATTTTGCCAGTTTGTGCTTCTTTTGGCTCTCAAATTGGGAAAAAGGTGTGTTTTCCAAAGGAAGCCACCTTGTTTTGTTATTGCTTCTGGGACTCTACTCATTAGCCATTCTGGCATCCTCTCAGATGTAGTGAGATGTTGCCACTTCCTCCTCCTCCTCCCTCGTGTCAGGTCAGGCTTCCAGCAAAAAGCCCCTACAGTCAGTTGCTATAGTCAGGGCAAAGACTGAAGTTCAACAGGAAGAGCATGGAGATTGAATCAGCACCTTCTGCAAGCAAAGTATCTTTGTTGTTGTTCAGTCGCTAAGTCGTGTCCGACTCTTCGCGACCCCATGGACCACAGCACGCCAGGCCTCCCTATCCTCCACTAGCTTCCGGAGTTCACCCAATTTCATGTTCATTGCTTCGGTGACACTGTCTAACCATCTAAGCAAAGTACCTACTCTACCACAACTGTCACTCTCGTAGAATCACTCAGAATGGAGACTCATGCAGAAACCAACGGGATAAGGCAATTCAAACTAATTGCGACTAAAATCAACCCTTAAAATCAACGGAAGAGTCGAGACTGTTGGCAGTTTCAGTCCAGAACTTTTATGCCTCACTATAAGAAATCTAGGAACTACTGTGCAAAATATCCTCTGAACAAGTTCTATTGCAAAGAGTGCATTTTTTTTCAAGTGGGATTTGAGCTCCCAAGCTTCCTGTAAGGATTTCAAATTTAAGCTCTTTTGTTTCAAACAAAAATGCTCACTGTTGTTGGATCAGGTTTTTTACAACTCCTTTCTTACTCCCAAATACCTCATCTTCTGTGTCTTCAGAGAAGTTGGATGGGATCTTCTCTGGATGTGTGATTTGCAGAAAGGCTTGACAACCTGTGGGAAGAAGTCAATGGCCATTTAAGTTAGCAAGCAAGCTGGACAAGGCTCAAAAATCCCAGTCTTAATCACAAGGCACAGAAGCAGGGACACTACAAAGTTGGCAGCCAACCACTGGCAAGATCAGAAGTCTAAAAGGATGCTACCTCTTTTCCTTGAAAAGTCTCCCTCTGTGACTTGCAGAGCTGCGGAATCAACAGAAATTCAACAGGGAAAGTATCCCCAGGACTAAGATGCAGTAGCAGAGCTGCCAAATTTCTGCCTGCTATACAACTATTAAAGGCACAGAGGGCCATGGTTTAAAATATAAAAATTTATTTTTTCACCCTCTATTACCATTGTCTCTTTCTCCTGTCCTTATCATCAGGATATTGTCTTTTGGGGCTCATTGTAAAACAACTAGGTATAATATTTTTAAAATGTCTACCCCACTTTTCTCCCTTCAACTGGTTAGAACCCTCAAGGCAGCTTATAATACTGATTTTAAAAAAAAAAAACACTACACAAACACAATCAATCACATCAGCAATTAAAAGAAGATCAGAAAAGTTAGGAAACTCAGAAAAAGCCTATTGAAAAGACATGACTTTACTGTACTTTCAAACAAGCACACACACACACACACAGGAATCTTTTCAACTGTGTGTTTTCTTTTAAGCCTAGGACCTTTATTTTTGGAAGAAAATGTGTTTTGATTACATATAACAGCAATCATCAGCACCTGCAGTAGAGATAAATAAATCCATTTGCCCACTTACTGTGAGACCACCCCCATCTCTCCTACCCTTTTGAATATTTGTAGACTGTGAGGTCCTTGGGGCAGAGACTTATCCTCACATCTATGGTGAAATGCCATGCACTGATAATCAACACCAAAGGTACACATACATGAAACAATAGCGCATTCTTCCCCTTGTAGCCCCACCTATTCACTCTGTCATCTCCTTGTAGTCTACTTCTAGACTGCAAGTTCCTCAGGGCAGAGACCTGCAATTATCATAACCCAAGGTGCTCATACACGAAATAGCAGCACACCCTTCCACCGTCTGCCCTGCTGCTTCCCTTTGTGCCTACTTCTAAAGTGCAACCCTCTTGGGGCCTCCTGCCATGTGCCCCATTTACTGCTTTTATTTTTATGTAAACTAGTCTCTGGAAAAAAGTATATAAATATCCTTAACAGAATACAGAATATTGATACACTGGTAATATCAAAATTAACATTGATCTTAATACATAATATGGTTGGTCACAATCCAAGGCACACCCTGCCCCTATCGGCGACCACTCCCTCCCTCTGCCTGCTTCTAGACTGCAGTCCCCTCGGGGCAGAGGCCCGCTCTGTGCCATTGCCTGTAACACGGACGGTGCCTCGCCCCCCCCCCCCGCAGGAGGGCTGGGCATTTCTGCGCAGCTAATGGGCGCCCCGGGGGTGGGAGGCGCGGTCAGGGGGGCGCGTCCCCTCCCCACCCACCGAGGTCCAGGAGGAGGCCGGCGGCGCCCAGGAGGAGCGGCAGCTGGAGGGCGCGGCGGAACCCCATGGCGCTGCAGCGGGGCGCCCCTCCCGGCTGTAACGGTCCCGCCTGGAACGACGCGGGCGCTGCTCGGCTCCCCGCTGGACCGCGCCGGGCTCCGGCTGCCCGCCCGGGTCCGTTGCCCCCCCCTCGCCTGGGGAGCCTGCTGCTGCTGCTGCGCGCACGGGTTGCCCCGGGAGCCGGGCAGGGGTCACCGAGGCCGCCCCGTTCTGGAGCCCCTCCAACGGCCGCCGCCCTCGCCCGCCGCAGCCCGCTCCGGCTCGAGCGCGGCGGGAGACTGCGCCTGTGCGGGGGGCTCCGTGCCTGGCCCGGGTGGGGGGCGGCGCCGGGCCGAGCGCTCTGCGCAGTCTGCCGGGGGTCCGCGTGGCCCGCAGGCGCCTCCTCCGCCCCGTGCAGGGCCCCCGCGGCGGAGACCCGCCCGGGCGCAGCGGCCCCCCCGAGGCAAGGGCGGCGCGGCTGATGAGCAGGTCCGGGCGCAGCATCCGCAGCGCGTCCGCCGGCGACCCCCGCTTCAGCGGCTCCGCCTGCCAGGGCAGGGCGTGTCGGGGCTGCAGCCCGAGTGCGGCCCCCAGACCCCGCGGGGGCGACCCGCCGCTTCGGCGCTCGGCGAGCAGCGGGCGGCGTTGGGACGCTTCGCCTTCGGAAAAGGCGCCGGGGGTGGGGCCCGCCTCATGCCGCGGAGGGCGAGGCCACGCAGCGGTGCGCTTTTCCCTCTCGCAGTGGAGCAGTGCCGGGCGCGGGTGATGTGGGGGGGCGGTGACGTCCACTTCCGGCTCTGGTCTCTGCTGGCGAAATAGCCGACGGGGCCCTGAGTGGCCCTCTTGCAGGGGTCAGGGCTGGCTGCCACAGGATGCAGGAGTAGCCGTTGTGGTCCTGCTGCTCTTCTAGGAGCCGGGCAGCTCAGGATTGGGCGTGGGGGGGGGGAGTTAAAATCATGGAGGTAAGATTAAAATCTAAAATCAGGGCCCAGCCGTGCTTATTAAGTGAATAGGGAAGAAGTGAAGCCGGGGGCGGGCTTAGCGGCGAGGTCATTATACTCAAAACAATGCTGATTCCAAGCATTTCAGATTGGTTTGCGCGTGATGTTTAGGACTTACTAGTTTACTCCTGAAGTAAAAACTTACCAAAATAACAACGTGTGATCGTGGAGAAACATCATTGGTAACCTAATTATGAGTTAATATGCAATTCCAAGGTTTAATTCCGCGTAATTATATTACTGAACACACCAGATGAAATGCCACTTGCTGTCTATTTAAACTCGGATTGCACTGTTTTGACAGACTTATTTTTTGAAATCTACACAAGCAAAAATAAAGTGTGAACGGGAAGGAAAGAAAAAAGGGGAGGGTGGGCAAAAATTAGATAAATATGTAGGAAAATTACATTAAAATCTCACAATGTATAACACAAGTAGTTGTCAATATGAGAGTAGTTCTTTTTTACTTCTAGGCTATTAAGAGTATTTTTTTAAACTTCTACACTCACCCCCCCCCCCATAAAACAAATTCTGTTAATGTTCAGAATTTCCAAAATATTACATATTATTTTTATTTTATTTCTTCATATCTACTTCAGTTTGTGAAGGGCTGCATACTTTATGAAGTAATATTTTTCTGTAGCAACGAATCACAATGATTTTAATTACCTGTGCAAAGTAATCCCATTTTTCGTACAGCGATTCGCACACCCATATGCAGAACACGCAGGCATGCTTGAAGACGTTGAGATTCACTTTTACACACGGGCAGGGAGATTTTTATTCGTGACTTCGCGGCGGCAATCCTCCTTCGCGGCAATGATCTGAGTTCATACCCATGGCATCAAGAATGTGATGTCATGTTCCCTCCAGTGATAATAACTCCATGTCTAAAATGCTCCTATTAGATGATGTCACTTCTGGCCATGACATCACTTCCAGGTTAATGGCGTCCACTCTGGTTCTGGTGGGTCCTGACCAGGGCCCGGCCCTGCTTGTTATATGAATAGGAACGAAGTGAAGCCAGGGGGCGGGCTTAGCGGTGACATTATACTCAAAACAATGCTGATTCCAAGCATTTCAGATTGGTTTGCGTGTGATGTTTAGGACTTAATAGTTTACTCCTGAAGTAAAAACTTATCAAAATAACAACGTGTGATCGTGGAGAAACATCATTGGTAACCTAATTATGAGTTAATATGCAATTCCAAGGTTTAATTCCGCGTAATTATATTACTGAACACACCGGATGAAATGCCACTTGCTGTCTATTTAAACTCAGATTGCACTGTTTTCACAGACTCATTTTTTGAAATCTACACAACCAAAAATAAAGTGTGAACGGGAAGGAAAGAAAAAAAGGGAGGGTGGGCAAAAATTAGATAAATATGTAGGAAAATTACATTAAAATCTCTCAGTGTATAACACAAGTAGTTGTCAATATGAGAGTAATTCTTTTTTTCTTCTAGGCTATTAAGAGTATTTTTTTAAACCTCTACACTCACCCCCCCCCCATAAAACAAATTCTGTTAATGTTCAGAATTTTGAGAATATTACTGTAGAAAATGGAAGGCGGGGGGAAAATGTGTAAATGGGAAGGGGGGGAAAAAAGGAGGGGGGAAATATATATTTTTTCCTTCTAGACCACTAACAGTGGGTGTCAGAAAATGGTGAATTAGACTGCTAGGAACAACAAGAAATTACACAGCTTCAAAAAATAATGCACTCACTGTTAACGGTTGTTTTATTGAACCGATGTAATGTGAATACATGAATCTTTCCGTGGACATTAAATCCCATTTTTCGTCCAGCAATTCACACACCCGTATGCAGAACACGCAGGCATGATTAAAGACGTTGAGATTAACTTTTACACGCGTGCAGGGAGATTTTGATTCGTGACTCCGCTGCGGCAATCCTCCTTCACGGCAATGATCTGAGTTTATACCCATGGCTTCAAGAACGTGACGTCATGTTCCCTCCAGTCAGTATATAATCTTGGTCCTGACAGACTATCATTCTAAAAAATGGGTGCGGTCCTTTATCCACTCAGGAATAAGCCCCATTGAACGCAGTGGGGCTTATTTCTGAATAGACATGCCTAAGATTGCATTGCACACCTGCAGCTGAGGCCCGTGACTGTAGCTTGCTTAGCTTGTTCCTGAATCTAGCCCTGCCCATTCCATCACTTTCTACCACAAAAGGATATTTGCAATCCCACCCCTCTTAGATTTTAAAAGTCAAGCTTGGAATTGTTGTGGGACAAGTCAAGTGTCTATTTTTGGAACCTGTCTTATTTAGTGTAGCACACTTATTTAGTGTAGTGTAACCTTTAGTGTAGCACAGTAACCAGCAATCAGTAAAGGTTCTGGCAACAGTAAAAGCAGCCAGCAGCAACTCTTGGTGGGAAAACACTTCTTGGCTAGAGTCCAAATGTTGAGAGCCTCCTTAACATTGCTCTGTACCCCATTGTGGTTATTTTGGCCCTATAAGGTAATACTTGTGATTGCTATGCGATGGTCAGATGGAGATATAACCAGATGCACATAATACAGGACTTGAAAAGGGGAAGGTCAGACCAGGATATAATGGGAACAGGTATGGACCAATCGAGGGGAGGGCAGTGTTGAGAACACCCTCTCTTTCCCTTACAGGTGTACAGGCCTAACTCCATTTTGGATTTCATCCTGGGACTTATGAGTTGCTATCCTGCAAAGAGGAGGTCACACAGGTGATCCTCTCTGGAGATATAATAGCACAAGACAATGCAGACCATTAAGAATTGATGCCAGAGACATCTGCAAGTCTCCTTTCCCCTCAGGGTCTTGAAATGCAAATCTGGGTCCCTGACAAAAGGTGCATGCAAGGGCAAGTCCTGCCTGAAATTAAATCAAGTTAGGCTCACCTGGACAATTCTTTTCAGACTGCTAAGAAGCAGACCTGAATCTGAAGCAACACACACCTTGCTACACCCCATTGTACCTGTATTGCTTGATGAAATTAAGTGTTTGCTATTTTTGCATTTCTGTAGACTTCTTGTAACATGAAATTGTGCCTTTGTATTCCCCTTCCTCCTTCGGAGAAGGATTGATAGCAACAGATTGCACTGTTAAAAACATATAAAGTGCCATGCCAAACGTAAGGTCTTGACACAAGCCAGTCCTTTGGGACTGTGCTTTTTGCTGCTTGTGTCATTTTATTAGTAAAGTTGCTCTTGGACCATTTTTACCAGCACTGGCCTCTGTCATCTTAGGGTCAGCTAGGAATTTGTAATGGTTTTTGCCAGTGTTGTCATCTAAATGATTTAGATCTAAATCATCTAATCTGTCATCTAAATGATGACATCTAAATGATCTGTCATCTAAATGATGTACTTTTTTACCCACCGGGTAGTTAATCTGTGGAACTCCTTGCCACAGGAGGTGGTGATGGCATCTGGTCTTGATGCCTTTAAGAGGGGATTGG
>JAJKFI010000214.1:324007-351155 GCA_029204185.1 Lerista edwardsae | reverse complement strand
CACACACACACACACACACACACACACACACACACACACACACACACTCAAATTAAGGGCGCAATCCTAACCTGAAGCTAGGCTGGCACAGTTAGGTCAGCATAGTTTGGCCAGCACAAGGGGACACTGTAAAGTATATACCTCTGATCCTAATCAGACACTGTTGATATGCAATCGATGGAATGGTGAGTAAAACTTTCTTTTTTGCATCTTTACCAAGCCTCTGCCTATGTCTTTATGTTAATAGCAGTCAGCCTGGGTGAGGGAGGTTCCTGTGTGGTGATGCCCTAAGGGGGGAATCTGCTGCTTACCCTACTCTGCTTTCCCCCATCACCAGTAAGAAATATTTCCAATACTCCCTGACTCTGAGAGTGGTCCAAGCGCGCTTTACGGTGGCCCTTTTGCTGGCCAAACTTTGCTGGCCTAACTGTGCCAGCCTAACTCCAGGTTAGGATGCAGCTCTAAGTTTACATTAAGTATAAGTTTAAAAATTAAACTTAATTTAAATAAAATAAGGAAGAACCCTCACAAGCAGTGGCTGAATTTAAAAATTCCCAAACACTGTACCCACATTTACATGAGTAAGCCCCATTGACTAGCGTTGTTAAAAGCCCCATTGACTATCATAGTAGCCTGTTAAAAGTACAGACCCGTAACATTTCCCCAAATGCAGCCACATGCCATGGCAGCATCAAGCCTATTAAAAGTAAGATGCACATTGAAATGAACGGGGTCCTACCTGAAACTGGCTCACGGCCCACCTAGTGAATCCTGACCCACTGTTTTGGAACACTGCCCTACGGCATTAGACCCCTTGCAGCTCTGCCTACAGCAGAATTTCCTCAGCAGAACATGGATTTTGATGAATGAGGACCGGAAATACTTACTCCCGAAAGCTTTGTATTAAAGGCAGCAAGGCTGAGACAATTTGATTCCTTTTAACGTAAATGAAGAGCAAAACCAGCAGTGTTGGCAGGATCAAGCAGAAGAAGGCCAGCAGCCAGTTTCTCGTTGTGTTGTCTGCATCTGGGAAGGGAGAGGAAAACAACAGGCTCAAGAGCTGCTCCCCTCCTCCCCCGTTGTGCTTCTGCAAGGCTGACAGCTGCAAACATCCTGCAGCCCATGCAAAAGAAACTGAGCTCCTTGGTTTAACCAAGGCCTGCCCTGCCTCTCTGGAAAATTAACACGCAGCGGAGCTTACAAAACACACAGGACACACCACAACATGAACGGGAAAAACACACCATTAAAAGCTTCAGGGCGCAGTACAGGGAAAGCCCCAGGCAGCAATATGGGGCTGCTCGGATCCGCACTAGCAAACTAGCAGGCCACATGGTTCACGTGGCCAGGAGCGTCCCGAATCAGGCCCACCCAGCCCAGGGACAGGAGTTTGGCTACGACCCAACAGCCATGTCCCCCATCTCCACCCACGGCGCTACTCTGTCACACCTCCCACCCACCTCTGCCGTGCCTTCGGCGCAGCCCTTCACGAGAAAACCTAGGTGGGCCTGATGATGGGCCCCACGACTGACTCCGTAGTGCAGACGCCCCTTACGGCACCCCTGCCACAGCGCTGCTCTGGTGCAGGAGCGCTGTGCTGGCGCAATGCCCAGTTAGGATTGCCCCCTCAGTTTGTTGCAAAGCTGTCACAGAGACAGCACAGTGAAGACTCTCAAGCATTGCAAAAGAAACAAGCCACCAAGAGCGCAATCCTAACCTGGTTTAGGCCCGTGTAGCGCTCTTGCCCTGGCCCAGCGCTATTGCAAACGTGCCACCAGGCATGTCTGCACCGCGGATTTGGGTGCTGGGCCAGCCCAGGCAGCAGTGCAGGCCCACGGACGCCGGGCCCCCCGCCAGCTGCGTGGCTGAGTGCGGGCCAAGTTCTGCCGGCGCAGCATCTGTGACATGTTGCAAAGCCTGCTTGCGGACACTATATTATTACACTCTACTGATAAGCTTAATGTAAAGTTATTCGATGTTATGAAATGCAGTTTTAATTTTCAATTTTAGAAAAAAAAATCATCATTTTAATGTGTCAAGTAAGTTGGAGGCTGAGTCCCTGCTTGCAGGTTATCATTAGCTAAACAAACAAACCTGAGACCCTTACATCCCTGAGACCCTTACATCCCTGCAAGTAAAATGACTGGAGACTGAGGAAAAGAGACAGGCAGAAAGAGAGAAAAACTGAAAATTCAGTGAAGAGCCTTGCAACCCGCCCTTCCAGGGAACCACAGCCCCAAAATGTATGCAGTTAGGTCAAATGATGAGCACAAATGCATCCTCTGGGCTAATAGCTGGACACATTTTATGGGGAATCTGTCCTACTCAGAGTGTAAAGCGACAAGATCAGGAAGATTCAAAACATCTGTGTAAGCCTTGGTAGAAATTTCAGGGTGGGGGTGGGTATCTGGAATATGTTGGTGCGGGAAAACCAGAATCTCACAGGCTGTCCCCCATCCTTGGCCAGAGCCGGTCCAAGACTTCCTGATGCCTAAAGGAGTGGGCTAAATGCCGTACCCCTCACCCAGTGGCACACCAGGCGCTGCTGCCGTTAATGCCCCTCATCGCACTCCCTGGACTTGAAAGGGAAGTGGGGAACAGAGCAGGACAGGAAGTGCAGAGATGGTCTAGACTAGAGTGTCTGATGCTGTCCACACTTCCTGTAGCATTACCTGTCCCTGCTTTACCCTTCCTACTTCTGCAGTTGCCTTCTTAAAATGACGCTGTGCCACTAAGCTGCCCACCCTTCCCTTGCTACTCCCCTACACCACCCACAAGAAAAGAAACAAGTCCTCTTGCCACCAAGCTAACACCTTCTCCAAAAGAGACTCAGGTTGCATCATGAAACTGAGAGGGGGGAACCCGAACCCTAAATTGTCACTAACCTTGAGGTTCGTATGGGACCTGTTGCTGGGGCCATCTTCTATAGCGTAAGACCTTTTGGGGAAGGGTTGTGTTTTTGTCTGAACTGAACACAACATGCAGTGCAAGGTCTGTGCCCGGACGACAAACAATAAGTTAAAATGTGGTAATGCTGCAACATCACTGTGGGCCGCAAAGAAGACCCCATGAAACCCGCCTTCACCAGGGAGCGGGAGCAGGTAAGCACCGAAGCTGTTTGTGGCACATGCAAGCTGTGGCTAGGGGGCTCATTTTTGGCATTCACAAGAAACCTCCATTGCCCCGTTGCCTTCACATAAAGGACAGCAGCCCAGGAAGAAAACAGCATATAAAGATCAAGCTATGGAAGAGAAGCAGAAGAAACAGAGGGACTTTTGCAAAGATGCATGCAAGGTGAAATGCATGCACCTTGTTGAGAATTCTGGGGTGTGTTTATTTTGTCTTTATTCTCCCCCTGCCCCTTCCAGTTAAGTCTTTTCCTGCTCTTTTCCTCCAGCCTCTTCATCTTGGCATGCTCTGGTCTTCCTTCTCTCTCTCTCTCTCTCTCTCTCTCTCTCTCTCTCTCTCTCTCTTTCACACACACGCACACACCCTGCACCTACATTCAACTCATAGAGGGGCAAACAGGATCACCCCCACTGTTGGCCCTGCCTCCAACATTCCTGCATTGATTGGGATGCCTGAAGAGATGAGCCAATGCGTACACCAGTTGTATGTGCATCAGTGTGTACCTGTAACCCCTCCCATTTAGGAGAGGGGCTGTAGCTTAGAATGGATACCAAGCAGGGCCAAACCATGGCTCAGGACCCACATGCAGCTCTTTGACACATAATGTGCAACTCACAGAAATATGCTGGCTGAGCTTCTTTTTGCATCACAATTAATATAAAAAGGCAAATAAAACATGTTCGAGCTTCATAATTATTTATCAGCTATAGAGTGAGAGTCCATTGGATTAAAATGTAAGTTTGATGCTCATGGTGAGTAAATATACTTAAGAATGTAAGTGCTTCCTAAATTTTGTTGCTCTCAAATGTCTCTCTCTTATGGCTTTCAAACATCAGCGGTTTACTCTATGTGGCTCAGACAGAAGCAAGTTTGGCCACTTCTGATGCAGACCTTCCTGGGATCCCCCATGAGAACAAGGGAAACCTGCCACTTTTTGCAGAATTTTCAAGACTGCAGAAAATGGCGGCGGCAGCAGCACCCTTGGATCAGCCCTGACATTGTTTCCTGTGATTTGAGAATTAGCTCACTTCCACTGGGGTACAACTCACAAAAATTTGGCCTGGGGCATTGGTAGCTCTGGAAGCTGCAAAATTCCCCCCTCACCAACCCCAAGAGCCAGCAGTCTCCCACAGCTGGTGAACCGAAACCAGGCCCAAAATGAGACCTGACCAGAGAGAGTCCGCCACCACCATGTCAGCCCGTCAGGACTGCTTGGGAATAACCAGGCCACCACCCGCGGTTTCTCCAGAACTCACTGACAGCCGCAGTGCAGGTCCCGCTAACAGTTCCTTTCCCAGATACTTGCCATTATAAGGAGGTCCGCTGTCCACACTGCCGCCATAACCTTTGTTGTCACAGTGAGGGGGGGGCCCAGCCAGAATCACAGTGGCAGTTCTTATTGCTGTTGCAGACCTGTGTGAAACAAGAAAATAGTCCACATTAGGGTCCTAATCTGGATATATTCATATCCCAAGAATCCCAAAATTGCACCAGGATTCCAGATCCTGGTAATTGGTAATTGTCTTTCAGAGGAGGGCAATGCGGGCCTGACAGCTGCAGACAGCTGATGTTACTTGACTGGAGGCACCCGTGGGTGAAAGGCTGGACAAGGCATTCTGCAGGCACAGGACATCCCAACTTAACACTTCCTAGCAGAGCCAGGAAAGAGCCCTGTTTGAACCCCAGCGTGGGGGGGGGGCAGTACCACATATGGCCCCTCCTCTCCTTCCAATTGGCCAGGAAGGAAAGAAGGGGCAGAACGACAAAGGAGCAGTGCATAGTGATTGGCTGTCACCAGACCAGACTTTAATGGCAGGAGAACAAAAATGCCCGCAGAATTTCTGGTCCACAATCACAACTGAAAACGCCACCTACTAAAACTCACATGTGGTTTGGTTCCACTTACCCCTTGGCCGTTACATTTGCTGCCTATGTCACAGTCGTAATCAAGTACAGCTACATCGACACACTGGAAGTGCTTGCACACCTGGGAAAGAAAGCGCAAGACAACACAGCATCTTATTATGCAAGCGGTGAAATCTTTTCTTCAGTGCATCCACAGAAACTCTGGTTGGTGTAGAATTCAGGATGCTTGTCGAGGCTGGTGCTGCAGAACCTTCAATGTCAGTTTGTTTCTATACAAATTCCTCCCGCCACATTCATTCATCATCTGAGGCTGCACGCCGTTGCCACAAGAGGTTCAGTTGGGGGTGAAATGGGACAGGCTCTTCTTGGTTGTAGCTCCACAGGATGTGTGCTTTTAATCACATATTACAAGCCACCCTAAAGGTCCCTTACGATTGGCAGAAAAGAAGCAGATCTTACGGCCCAATCTAAACTGGTCTGTGTGGCGGTGGGACAAAAGTGCCACGGCGGTGGCATGTGCAGCAAGGTGGCATGTGCAGCAAGGACAGCACACATGGTTGGCACCTGCATGTGCAAGCTGGCAGAGAGGCCCACCACCACCAGTGCTGGTATGGTTGGCAGCAGGAACAGGCAGTGGAAGGAATGGGGCAAGGAAGGCGAGGAACAGGGGAGTGCCGGGGTAGGGAAGGGGGGGGGCAGGGGGGGGGGGGAACTGGGGAAGAAGGGGGTGGATCCTGACAGCAGCAGAATGCACCAGGTTTTTAACCCTGTTCCTCCCCCTCCCCCTCTCCTTGGTTCTGAACCAGCAGATCCAAGGAGACCCATTGGGCAGCAAAGGCTTGCCTGGGGTAAGGGTACAAAAGCTCCCATACCATGAGGTGCCATCTGGGACTGCCCCCCCCCTTGCAGGATGTAGCATGTGTGCTCCATTGGTGCAGTGTCACTGGCAGGGAAGGGATTGGATAACTAATCACTGGAGTTGAGGTTGCCGCTTAATGAAGTGGTGGAGTTGACCTCTGGGCTTCCGATTGTTGTGCACATAGTTGCGAACCACACTGTGGCTCCCACAAGGAGGCCTCTTCTGCTTTACCTTTCCAGGGGCACATTTAGTGCCTTCGTTCACCATTCCCGGATCTGGAACGTCCGAGCCGAGCTGGAAGTCCACTCCCCAGCACGTATTGCCCTTGATGGGCGTCTGAATGATGGCCGGCTTGATCCCAAAGACTGGGAGGGTTTTCACATTCTCGCACTGCAGCTTTCCGCACATGGCGTTCCTGCAACAGGACAGCTTCCATTATTGTCATGATTTCGGACATTATCAGAGGATCAGTGTCTACTGGGTTTGGGTGTAAGTACAGAGAACTTACACTCTCGGGTATTGCAAGAGGAAGACAGGCATGGACATAATCACATAGCTGGGAACACGTGTGGCTGGCAAAATGCCATAAGCCTCAAATGAACGGGGCAGGGGGATGCATAGCCCTTTTGTAGATGTGGGAGAAAATGGTTTTATTTTTTCCACGGGTTTTCATGTTTTCCAAAGGTCTAAGCACAGAAAGTGGTTACATGCTTTTCCTGAAAATTAACATTATAATTATTAGGGGCTTGTTTCCAGTGAGTAAGATCTTACAGAGGGTTGGACAAATTTCTAGAAGAAAAATACATCATAAGTTACCCCTGCTAACTGGGCAAGAGGCTCTTTTCCAAGTGGTGCTCCTCTTATATTTAGCAGGGGGAGAGTAATTGCCCCTCTTCGCCCCTGGCTGTTGCTGGTGGTCTGCCTTTTTTTTTTTTTTTTAGATTGTGAGCCCTTCAGGACAGGGAGCCATTTAACTTTATTATCATTACTATTTGCCTGTAAACTGCTTTGGGAACTTCGTGTTGAAAAGCGGTGTATGTTGATTGACCAGTGACAGGCTACAGGTTACGTTTGTCTCCGTCCCCCAGGGGGCTGCTCGAATCTGCACCTACTGTCAGGGCTGCGCAGTCTGGGGCCAGGGGTTGGGGTCTGGCCCGCTGGGCCACCTTCCCTCCTCCTCAGGCCGCCCTCCCTCCAGCCCGTCCCCCAAAGCCCTGTGCTGGCCAAACTCAGCTGGCACAGGGGGGGGGGGCTTCCCTCCACCCATCCGTAGTGTTGCTGAGCTGATGCTGCAGCTTGCCCAGCGCCCGTCCTGCCCATTCAGACCTGTCAAACGGCACGTTGGCAACAGTGCTGGGCTGAGGCAAGCCACGTGCATCGGCCGAGCAACACATCAGGATGGTGCCCACAGTCATCTCCCTTAATGTCCTCCAAAGAAGCTGCCAGCTTTCTTTTCCAGGACAGAGGGCAACCATGTCAGCCAAGAGCATGCCAGCCTGCTGGATCAGTCCAAAGGTCTAGCAAGGCAAGTCCCAACGCATTCCACACTTCCCTACTTATTTAAAGGGCCTGTGAAAGGGAGAAGAAATGCAAAGAGGTAAAGGGTTGGACTGCTGCCTCTTGTACAGTTGTCATGGGGCATCAGCCGGGGCATCAGGCTGAGCAGGGCATCACCTTGGGCCATCCGCTGGCCCTGCTCGGTGTTGCCCATTGCAGCAACCGATCCTCAGCCACTAGGAGGTTTTGCATAGCCATTGTGCATAACTGCCAGTGACAAAACTGAATCCTGGAATTCTAGGTAACAACTACATGTATTTAAAGCTGGCATAGAGGATCATGCAAAAACAAGCAAAATCTTGCTGATGAGAGGAACACTCTTAACCCATTTTGGGGCAAAGGGAATGCTATTATTTGGTTGGGGCATAGGGGAAAAAAACCATTTTGTCAGATGCAGAATTTGTCTTCTCAAAAATCTTAATTTTTAAAAAGACACAAGGTTTCTAGTCCTCATACTTCCAAAGGTCAGCTTGAAAGCATGCAGACAATGCTTGCTGAACTCTCAGAAGCCTGTTTGCTGAATAAGATTACAGTCGGACCGTGATATCCGTGGGTCTGGCATCCGTGGATTTCACTCCCCCGGATGTTGTGGATACCAGGGTCTGCTTTTAGAAAGGCTTAAAACAGTTGAAATAAGTCAGAAAATCCTCCGTGACCTAAATCACTGGTATGTTCATCCCTCAATATCTGCAGGAGTTTGGTTCTGCCCCCCCCCCCGGGATATTCCAATATCCGTGGATACCAGGGTCTGCTTTTAAAAATGCTTAAAACAGTCTAAATAAGTCAGAGGTTCCCCCACCTTTGTGTTACAAAATTGCTGTTTTTAGGGCTGCAGGGCAATCTTCTACTCTCCTGGAAACCACTTCCCAGTTGCACAACCGTCTCCTTTGGCCCTGACTATGAGCGCAATCCTATAACGGTGTTGCGCCGGCACTGCGCTCTTGCGCCGATCCAGTGTTGTTGCAGACGTGCTGTCAGGCGTGTCTGTGCCACCGAGTTGGGTGCTGGGCTGGCACAAGCAGCCGTGTCGGTGCTCGGGCGTCACTGCACCTGTTGGCTGTGCCAGTCGTGCACCAGTCGAGCACTAAGTCGGTGCAGGACATCGCTGAAGACATTCCAGAGGCATGCCAGAGGGTGGCGCAGTGAGTGGCAACTGGATCCTAAGCACCGTCCCTGGCGGAGGTGGCCCTGATCCGGGCTGCTGCTGCACATGTCTACCTGTGCCTGCAAATCAGCAGGCACAGATCCAAACAGCCCCAGAGGGCTGACTGGGGCTTACCTGGGTGCAAGGGGAAAACCTTCCCTTGCCCTGCGCTGCTGCTGCCTCCTACTGGGCTTCGGATACAGCCCTGCCTTGCTATGCCGGCGCTGTTTAGGATTGGGCTGCCCGGAAAACAGCTCTCACAGATGGAGAGCTGCTTTTTTCCAGAGCCAAGAGTACTGATTGGCCCATCGGGATCAGGACTGTCAACATGGTCTGGTAGCATTTGGCACAATTTCAGACGTGGATCTCCCGCAGCCCAGCTTGGAGGAATTGCCAGAGACTGAGCTGGACCCCCCTCCTTCGGAGGAGTGACCTTGTCACACCGACCTACCAGCTGGAGCATTTCTTGTACTCGTAGCCCTGGTAGCCGCAGTTGCCGAACCGGTCTCCTTTGGAATTCACTTCGGAAAAGCAAATTTCTGGGGCTGCCTTTGCCTCTGCAAAACACAGATATGGGAGGGGGTGGAACTCCAAGTCAGTGACCAGCACGCCTCTCAAACCACTTGTCTGCATGTCCATTCAGAATATTCATATTCCTTCATTTGTATCCATTTATTCAGCTACAGCCTTGGGGAAAGCAGGGCGGTATATAGAGATAAAACCATCGGCTGCAACCTAAGAACCAAAAAGCCCCATTTCTGCACAAAGGAGAAGACGCTGGTTTTTTGGGGGGCGGGCAGGTGGTGGTTCCACATTTCCATTTAAGACCAAAAAGGTCCCAGGACCTTCAGGATTTCTGGAGAAATCTGATATGACCATACTGCTGAAGCAAAATCAGGCTAGGTTTTGGTCAGTGCCTACAGAGAAGACCATCAGGAACCCCCCCAACCCCATACAAATAAGCAAAAGAGGGTTTTGCTGGATTCAATCAGAGGCCTACAGCCCAATCCTAAGCATATCTACTCAGAATTTGTGACCCACATGGCTTATTCCCAGGAAAATATGCATAACATTGAAGCCCTAGTTAGTCCAGCATCCCGTTTCCCACAACCAGATCTCTCTAGGAAGCTCAGAAGTCTGCAAACAACTCTCTCCTACCACTGTTCCTCCGCAACTGAAATGGAGAGACAGGGTGCTTCAGAACACAGAGGTGGCACTTAGTTAGTATAGCACCGTGAGGAATAGGGAGTTGCTTTTCTGACCTGGGCCTGCGCCACCTAATTAATGTTGTGAGCCTGCTTGTGTCCTCAAGAGTGGCCAAAGCCATGACCCACCCACCCAAATTTCACTGCCCACCCCCTACTCCGGCCAGCGAGCGCGCTTTACCACCCCCACCACCCCCATGCAGGCACGCACTTCACCATCTTTGTCCTCCTGCTCCACCACAATTTTTTGCAATTGTGGCTTGGTGAGGCAGGCCTCCCTGTACCCTGGGTACCTCCCTGTACCCAGCATGCTCTCTGCCAGCCACATTAAAAGACGTGGCAGTACAACTGGAGCAGGTGGGGGCAAGTCCTGCTCATCCTTCTCTTGAAAGCCCTCTTGAGCACATGAGGATGGAGCAGCCAGGCAAGGGGCATCCCCTGCCAGCCTGCCACCTCCCCTAGCCTGCCACTTGAAGCATGGAGCTCAGTTGGCCTCATGGTTGGGCCACCTTAATTCCATGAAGCTGAGGTGGGCTAGAAAGTGTATGGCCTAAACCAGCCCTCTGTATGCTGGCCTCAATCCCCCAAAGAAATGTGGAATATCAAGGAAGTGCTGGCTGACCTTCCCTCTTTGGGAAAGAACGAAAAAGCCTGGCCTCAGAGGCAAGCGGTCCTTCTTACTTGGACCAAAGATGGCTCTGCACTGTGCGTCGTAGTACTGGCACATCCCGTTGTAGCAATAGGCTTTGTCTTGGTGGCACAGGTGCCCGTTCTGCATGGTGACGTCCTGCGGGCAGAAGGCTGTGGTCCCGTTGCAGTACTCCGGAAGGTCACACTCGCCAGCGCTCTCCCGGCACATCGTGCCTTTGGAAAGGTACTAGAGGAGGCGGGAAAGGAGGTCATCATCAACTGCTGCACAGGCCCAAATTGGGAATTTTAACCACATCTAGCAAACATCTAGCAGACTCAGCGTGCTACCCTGGAAACTACAGGCCGGTCAGCTTAACGTCTGTTCCGGGTAAGATGGTGGAAAGCCTGATCAAAGGTAAAATCCTAAAACACATAGAGGAACAAGTACTGCTGAAGGAAAGTCAGCATGGCTTCTGTAAGGGGAATGTTCTTTTCCCTCTCTCAAAATGCATAATTTCAGGGTACATCCACTGAAATTCCATGTTGGGAGAGTTAAAACGGATAAAAGGAAATACTTTTTTCCCAGCGGATAATTAAGCTATGGAACTCCTTGCCACAGGAGGTGGTGATGGCATCTGGCCTAGATGCCTTTAAAGGGGGACTGGACAGATTTCTGGAGGAAAAGTCCATCGTGGGCTACAGGCCATGATGGGTGCTGCAACTTCCTTAGATTAATAGTAGGCTACTTCAGAATGCCAGGTGCAAGGGAGTGGCAACAGGATGCAGGCATCTTGTTGTCTACTGAACTCCCTTAAGCACCTGGTGGGCCACTGTGGGATACAGGAAGCTGGACTAGATGGGCCTCCTTTGGCCTGATGCAGCAGGGCTCTTCTTATGTGCTTATGAGCTTCTTCTTTATGTTCTTATGAGCTCATGTGGATTCATGCACATGAGCTGGTTCTGCCACCAGCTGGTTTTTTTATCCCCATTTATCAGAGCAGGTTGTGTAAAAGTGAGGGCCAAAAAAAGAGGTCATCATCTTCCTATTGTCAGTTTTGTAAAATAAGTATCTCCTTCCTGTCGAGCAGTGGTGCAGCTTTGCCATCTGGCACCCAGGAGCACAAAATTATTATTTTGTGCTAGAGTAAGGCTGAAAGACACTTCCGGTTTTCAGTAAAACTAGAGGCCTCCAGCCGGCCAGGGAAGCCGAATGCGGCCTTGGAAGCCCTTAGAAGGCCAGCCAGAGACTTTAGCAAGGGACTTCTGGATTTTGATAAACCAGAAAGACTGTTCTAAGGCATCTAGCAGACATAAGATCTTCCAACACATGGGGAGGCTGCACACAGCCTCCATGGGCCTCAGGAGGCCTCCAGAAGACATCCCCTGACATCCCCCCCGCAAGATTTTGTACCCGGGGAAATTGACCCCCCCTACCCAGTAGTGTCAGCCTACCGGTACGCTGGGCGTGTCTTCCGGGTGGGCAGCAGCGCGATCGCTGCATTCTGTTGCGTAACAGCGAAAGCCTGCCCGCTGGGCGGGCTTTCGCCATTACTCAACAGAACGCAGCGATCGCGCTGCCACTCACCTGGAAGACACGCCCAGCGTACAGGTAGGCTGACACTACTGCCCCTACCTCCCCTCAGCTAACCCATTGCTACCTTGGCAGGCACTGCAGCAATGGGTGATGAGGGCAGTTAAGCCTTTTGCCCTGTGCCAGGGTCCCACTGAAACTCTCCCTTCCCCATAGCTGCTGTTTCCTCCAGCAGTGAAGAAGGTCCCCTTCTACCAATGCATGTGATGATGTAGCGTCAATCGCAGGGGAATTCTTGGAAATAAAAAGAGGGAACTGCCAGGCATAAAATTCCCATTTCTCACACACATACACCCAAAATTGGCAAAGATTGCCCCATTTTTGCTGTCCATGTATTGTTGTTAAGTATTAGAATCAGTGTAGTCATGCACCCGGTTCTCACCGGTTCCCGAGAACCGGTTTCTAAATGAGCTGGCCCCACCCACGGCAGCTGGCCCACCAGTGCTGTCATGCAGCTGGAACGGCGTTCCGGTTGTTACAATTAGTGGACTCTGCCCACTTAACTCATTGCTGGCTCCTTGTTTTTTTTGCTTTGGGTTTTTTTTTTGCTCCGTTTTTTTTGCTTTGCACTTCGTGTTGGTGTGTGTTTTTTTTGCTTTGCACTTCGTGTTGGTGTGTTTTTTTTTGCTTTGCACTTCGTGTTGGTGTGTGTTTTTTTTGCTTTGCACTTCGTGGGTTTTTTGTGTGTGGCTCTGTTTGTTAATTGGACCAGAAAACAGGGCCATTTCCCGCCCATTTGAATTTGAATTTCAATTGCAAGCAGAGGCAAATCTAAGGGAGGGCAAAGCTCTTAAGTTTTGAAAGAAGCCTTACCTTGCAGTGGAATCACTCCTCTCCTGCACCATTTTAGCCAATCCTCACAGGGAAAAGCAACATCTTGGCGTTGCTTACTGGCTACAACAGCAAGGGAGAGGAGCAGTGGTGACATGGAGGGGAAAGGCACCGGAACGTGCATTCCAGAACCTAACCTTAGGGCTGGCTCCGCCCACTCATCACTGGCTTTGTTTTTTGTTGTTGTTTGCTCCCAGCCTCTCTGTTAAGTGCTCCTAGAAATGCAGACCTCTCTCCCCCCCTTGCAGGATCGCCCCCCCAGCCTCTCTGTTAAGTGCTCCTAGAAATGCAGACCTCCCTCTCCCCCTTGCAGGATTGCCCCCCAGCCTCTCCTTTAAGTGCTCCTAGAAATGCAGACCTACCTACCTCCTTGCAGGATCGCCCCCAGCCTCGCCTTTAAGTGCTCCTAGAAATGCCTTTCCTTTCAGACTTCCCTTGCAGGATTGTTGTGCATGAAGAGATTTTGTGTGAGCACAGAGCTTAGCATTGCTGCACTTCCTTGTAGCCTGCAATTCACTATATCGATCTTTGTGGAAGTTGATTTTCCCTGTGTTTGAAACTGTGGTGAGTTCTCTAGAAAAGTGTAAAGGGAAGATGTACACGTAGTTGTTGTTCTTTGTGGGTGTCATGAAATTGTGGTCTTATGTGAACCTGGTTAGTTGGGAGAGAACTACTCAAGTGTAAAAGGCTCAGGTGGGGGTGATTAGTTCATTGATATAAAGTTAAAAGCCTCAGGGAACAGACCCCTTTGACTGCTCTCAGGGAAGGTTAGCCTCACTATGTGCTGTGGAAGCTGGTTGTAGTCAGTCAGTAAGGTAAAAATCCTATAGGATTTTTTGTTGTTGTTTTTTGTCCTTTGAGTTCCTCTCAGTTAAGTTATAAACAAAGGGGTTGATTATTGTCATTTTAATATTCAGGTTTTATGGTACAGAGCCTCTGTAGTTTATTTATAACTCTTAATATATGTCAACAAAATTGGGTTTTTTACTTCTGTTATTTGGCTTTCTTTTAAGAGGGATTTTTGCCCAGGAGCTCCCTTTGTTGTGTTGAGCCTGGGCTGGTGGCAGCAGCAGCTACACCTGAGGAGGGGAGTTACACCCCCCCCCCAATAGGTTAACTAGATTTCCTCCCACAAGGTTTGTTGCTTTTATTGCTGGAATCTTAAATGATAAATGTTGCTACTTTAAAGCAACATTATTTGACACAGTGAAGCACGAGATTTCTCCTGTCTCTCTTGAGAAGCAAGAAATTTCTTTACTTGTGAATATGAGACATAGTCTGTGACCATTCATAGGTCTACTAAAATGACATGCAGCATCCTGTTGGTCTGGATGGCATCAAATGAAGCTTGAACTGGGGATACTGTGGACTAGTAACTTGCAAAGTGGATCACTATATGATGTAAATCCAAGTAGGAATCATAGTTCAGTATGATGGTTTCTGTGAATTAAGCTGTTGTTAAAGGCTGGTTTTCCCTCCTGCCAACTCTAAAGTTTGCACAGCGTTGATTACCCAGCGCAGTTATTTACAGGTGATAATTATTATTAATTGGGCATGATCCAGTGTAATTTAAGTGCTTTTACATTGCATTGATTTTGAGTAGTCAAACATGTGCTTAACTCTCCCTCCAGTTGAAATCCCTAAGACATAAAGACTGATCTAAACTGTTTACTCAGAAGTCAGCCCCATTATTTTCAGTTGGATCTTCCAAAAAGACAGGCTTATACTTGCAGACTTATGCATATATTGCTGAATGGCTTACTCTTTAGAAAGTGTGTTTAGAATTTCAGCCTTGAGAACTATTGGCTGAATTCTGCCCATAATTGTAAAGATTATCCTATTTTCCTGTGTCATTGCATTCCTCCTACCTCCAAATCACTGACAGTATGATGGGTTTAGAAGACCTTGTGTACATTCTGAGAACTCTTTAGAGGCACACACAGCCCAAAAGAATTAGATTGGGAAGAGCTGACGTCCCCCTTCTCAGGCCTTCTTAACATGCTCTGAGAGTGATCTGGAATAGTTTGGGAATTGTTGGGTCTGCTTGATGACATCACTTCCTGCCATGACATCACTTCCAGTGGGCGGACCCCAACAAGTGCCAATCAAAAGTGAGTTCCTGTTCCTAAATCATTTGAATGACACCACTGCTTATGATGTCACTTCCGGTGGGCGGACCCCAACAAGTGCCAATCAAAAGTGAGAACCTGTTTCTAAAT
Source organism: Lerista edwardsae (assembly GCA_029204185.1). Classification (NCBI taxonomy): domain Eukaryota; kingdom Metazoa; phylum Chordata; class Lepidosauria; order Squamata; family Scincidae; genus Lerista; species Lerista edwardsae. The sequence continues at coordinate 336,124 of JAJKFI010000214.1, read as the reverse complement.
CATTTGAATGACACCACTGATTAGAATGTGTAAAGATGCAGTCCTAACCAGCTTTCCAGCACTGACCTAGCTGTGCCAATGGGGCATGCTCCGCATTCTGCAGTGGAACAGCAGTCACGGAGGCCTCCTCAAGGTAAGGGAAGGTTTGACCCCTTACCCTAGAGCTGCATTGCCCTTACCCCGGTGCTGGAAAGTTGGTTAGGATTGTGCCCCGAGAGTATTTCTATGCAACTTTTCAACAAAAGTAGTTCACAAAGCGAAGAGCAGGACAGATCTCTGAAGAGCAGGATCATTCCCCCCCCCCATTTCCTGCAGTAACTTGGAAGCCGGCAAGTCTTACGTGGCAATTCTGACAGCAGTCCCCATAAGCACAGTCCGCCCCCGAGCTGAGTTTACAGGTTCTGGCTTCACAGCAGGGATCAGATTCACACTCCTGAAGTGATAAGAGGGGGGAACGTATGAGAAGGGAAGGGGCATTCGATAGCTTTCAGCACCTCCAACAAGAGCCCAGCAGTCAGAAGTAAAGGGTGAGCTGCGTTCCTCCCCTTTTCCTGTCGATTGTCAGCCAATCATCACGCACAGCTATTGAGTCACTCTAACCCTTTTCATCTTCTAAGCCAACTGGAGGGAGAGGAGGCGCATGGCAATGGCATAGTCTCCGTTTTGAAAGGAAAGGGGTGAGATGGGGGCAGTAGGAGGGCTGTAGCAGGGGAAGGTGGGTGGGAGACCAAAGGGGCCCACAGCGGATAGGAGAGCCTGGTCAAAGCAACCCCACCAATATCTCTGGTGAAATTTAGCTCACCTGGAACTTCTAGCCCTGGTTACTGTACAGAGTGTGCAGGTCTGAGCTTCAAAACAACCTGGTGGTGGTGATGGTGGTGCTGCCTCTAATGTGACCACTTGGTCTCACCTGACTCACTTCGGGGTTCCAACCCACCTGCAGTAGATCTGTAACCCAAACCATGGTTGAAAAGTGGAATCAGGGTCCCAAACCATGGTTTAAAGTGACAGCGCCACTCTAAGGTGCCCACCACTCCGATGCTACATCATAGCGTTGGTGCAATGGAAGCCGGCTGATGAGGGGAGGCACCGTGTCAGGGCGAGGGAAGGGGTGGGTGGGGGAGGACGGTTCTGGGTGGGTTGTGGGCAGGCTGGTAGGCGTGCCGGCCCGGAGGGGGGCAGGCTTGGGATTGGGCCGTAAGACCGAATCCTAAGCCCGTTTGGGAGGCCCTGTGGTCCCGATTTGGGCCGCGCAGTCTCCTTGGATCGGCACCTGCTGTTTTAGCAGGTGCGGATCCGAGGAGTGCCTAGGGGAGTGTGCCCTTGCACTAGAGGCTCCAGCCTCGCCTACACTGCCTTGGATATGGCGCAGGATTGCACTCTGCGTCCGTGAAACCACGGTGTCATTTTTGAACTGAGCAAACCACAATCATGGCCGCCTTCCCACCACTCCAGCTCTGTTTTGTGACACGACAAGTGAGTGTGGCCAAGTGGGAGTTCCTAGGCTCACCCTCAGGGAGGAAGAATCAGCTAGACAAGCTCAGGCAGGAAGAACGAGAAGTTGGACTGCACCCGTCAAAGGCAGTTCATCGTTCCTTCGAATGCTGTGCCTCAACCAACCCCCCAAAGCGCCACTGGTTGAAGCTGCAGTCCCAGCTACTGACCTCGGGTGACCCACAGTCGCACTCCTCATCGGCGTCCACTAACTTGTTGCCACAGTAGGGGACGCTGTAGGTTTCGACCGGGATATTGAGCAGGCAGCTTCCGCCTCGGTTCAGAGTGAGCTTTTCAAAGTCTTCTGCGCTGCAGCTGCTGAAATTTCTGGCCCCTCTGCAAACACAGAACGATGCCATTGGCCTCTGCCTCTCAGGTACATTAACATGACCCAAGTTTATATGGGACTGTGTTCATTTTTCGGCTTGAAAATAACCAGAAGTTGCTAGCAGGCTCCCAGCATGCGGGTCATTAAAAAGACAGAAGGAAATGGTTTTCCATGTACTTCAGGGTGTTTTCACAAGGTATAATCATCACTTTATTGTTAACATTATCAATATATAATTTTTTTGTATATTTTTTGTATATTAGTATTTGTAATTTTGTATAATGCTTTCATGGTCTCAAAAATGGATGGCTCCTTTTGTCCAAGTTCAAAAAACCCTCCTGCCCTTTCAGCCAATCAAGATGGCAACACAGTCGTTTCCACTGAACCGAGCAATAGGATAACACTGGATAACTGGGTTAAGTTAGCCCCAGCTAACTGGGCAAGAGGTACTTTTTCAAGTGGTGTACCTCTAATATTTAGCAGGGGGAGAGTAATTGGGAATTGTAAATTAGTGATAGGGCTAAAGGTGATCCCTAAGCCTCAATCACAGAACTACAGAGTTCATACTGGGGACTGGTTTAATGTGCCCTTCATGTGCAATTGCATTGTGACAAATGCAGAGAGAAAACAACAACCAGACAAAGACTGGTTGCACAAAAGTCACACAAGCAGCATTAATTGTCTTCTGCAATTGGTAAGAACACTTTAGTACGATGTCTGGCATCAGTTGTAGACAGCAGCTCAATCTAAATACAGACACACACACTCACACACACCTCATTAGTGCCAGTGCAGCCACTTGAAGCGGGTGGCATCAGCTGCAGGTTGCATGAGGGTCTGAGGGGGTGGAGATTCTAGGGTGCCCTTCACCCCCAGTCTGCTGCCACTGCCAACTCCCTCCACCTCACTGCCAACACAAACCACACTAATCTGCTTCACACCCACTTGAGTGTGAAGCAGCAGATTGTTCCCCTCCTCACTGTCCTCCTTGCGCTCTGCGGTGAAACCTGGAAGTGCAGGACTTCTGGGTTCACTGACAGGGTGAAAATTTGCGCTGTCCTTGCCAGTGAAACCAGAAGTCCTGCACTTCCAGGTTTCACTGCAGAGTACAAGGAGGACAGTAAGATTAGGGAGGTTGTGGCGCAGAGGCAATGCACCTGAGGCAGCATCAGGCAGCGTTCCAGTTCGCACCGTGCCGGCACATCACAAACCACTTTCACTAGTTTAAAGAGGTAAGATTCTATCCCTCATGGACATTTCAAATACAGGCAAGCAGCAACTGACTCTATGGCTTCAAGTCCATGTATTCTGCATGGCGCCCTCTCTCTCTTCTGCCCCACACAGCTCTATTCCTCTTCCTAAAGGTCTCCCAGGAGTTACTTACGAAGCCCCAGAGCTCATAATGCAGCTCTCTGTTCCACAGGAACAGTCCCTCTCATCGTCGTGGTTCATGCCAAGGTTGTGGCCAAGTTCGTGGGCAACAATGGAGGCAAACATCTGCAAGCTCATCTGTCCAAACTGCAAAATGAAGTCGAGAAAGGCAAGCAAGGAAGTGAGCATAACTGCAAGCTACCCAGTGGTAAATTATAAAGTGCAGGGTCATGATATGCCCCCCAAAGCCATAATAGTAGCCCTACTACTATTCAAACAAAGATCAACTTTAAATGCCTTCATTTTCTCCTCCTGCCACTTATTTCTACTCTGAGACTCACAACGCCTCCTCTTTGCCCCAACCTCTTGGAGTGAGTTACAACAGACTTGAAACAACTGTTGTTGTTGTTGTTGTTGTTCAGTCGCTAAGTCGTGTCCGACTCTTCGCGACCCCATGGACCACAGCACGCCAGGCCTCCCTGTCCTCCACTAGCTTCCTGAGTTCACCCAATTTCATATTCATTGCTTCGGTGACACTATCTAACCATCTCATCCTCTGTCGCCCCCTTCTCCTTTTGCCTTCAATCTTTCCCAGCATGAGGGTCTTTTCTAAAGAGTCCTCTCTTCTCATCAGGTGGCCAAAGTATTGGAGCTTCAGCTTCAGCATTTGTCCTTCCAGGGAGCAATCAGGCTTGACTTCCTGGAGAATTGACCGATTGGATCTCTTTGCAGTCCAGGGGACTCTCAAGAGTCTTCTCCAACACCATAATTCAAAAGCATCGAAACAACTGTATGCAAACGAAAACTATGAATTAAAAATATCCCAGATGAATACAGTGGGCCCTCCTTATCAGCAGGTTTGAATATCTGCAGATTTGGTTGTTGTGAGGTCAAAAGGAGAGGAGGAACGAGGTACACCGCCCTGAGCTCCTTGGAGGAAGTATGTGAAGAATAAACTAAAAGTATGAAGAAGGGAAGGATAGCACATCCCAGACAGCCCAAATCTACTTCCCTATAGTTTCAACCATTGGTTTTACTAAAACGAATGGGTTGAAACTATGGGGAAGTAGATTTGGAATAGACACGAGGAAGACCTTCTTAATTTTAAGTGTTACCTGGCCCTGGAACAGTCTGCCTAGTGCAGCTGTGGCCTCTCCCCAGTGATGTCATGCAAGGGGTACGCGGGGGTACGCGAGTACTGGTTTCTAGGATTACGGCTGGCCCCGCCCATTCACCCGCCCACTCGTCGACTCCGCCCCCTGCAACATTTGAATTTCCTGCATGTTTGAGTTGCCTGCATGTTCTCAGAGCCAGGCAGGCAGCAAGCGGAGCCTTGCCTTGCCTTGCCACTGAAAAATGAGCTGCTTTGGGGTTTTGGGACTGTTGGGTCACTTTAACATGATGCCAGGCCTCCTTAACATGTTCTGGGGGTGCTGTGGAATACTGTTGCAACTGTTGGGTCAGTTTAAAATCGTCTGAGGCCTCAAAAAGGGCTTTTTTCATGTCCCTTCCTGCCACGACATCACTTCTGGCTTATGATGTCACTTCCGGTGGGTGGGTCCCGACACGTGCCAATCAAAAGTGAGTACCTGTTATTAAATCATTTAGATGACTCCACTGCCTCTCCCTCTTCCAAGCTAAGGCTGGGCAGCCACCTACTTGGGCTGCTGTAGAGGTTGCTTGACCTCATCCAGAGGGTGGACTGGAGTCTAAGATCCCTTTCAACTCTCACAGTCTGTTCTCAACCACTGCTGCAGTGCTGCCCTCCCCCCCGAAGACAGACAGACAGAGGATCCCATATCAAGCCAGATCTGCTCACGAATACCATGATTTGCAGTTGAGCTTAAGGGAGGAGCAATTAACAATCTCTTACCACGTTAATCCCTCCAGCATGGCTTTTGGAGCAGACGGTTCCAACGTACGCCATCCCAGCTGTGCCACCAAATGCTTTCTTTCTGAAATGCATGTGAAGGAAAGTGGAGATCTACTTAAATATTGCTGGAAGCCCACTATATCCATCCATGTTCAGAGTGCAATCCTAACCTGGAGTTAGGCTGCCACAGTTAGGTCAGCAAAGTTTGGCCAGCACAAGGGACACCGTAAAGTATGTGTGGAACATTCTCGGAGTGAGAGAGGCCAGAACACAGACATGCACCATCCTCCCTGATTCCGAGAGTGGACACAATGCGTTTTACAGTGGCCCTTGTGCTGGCCAAACTTTGCTGGCCTACCTGTACCAGCCTAACTCCAAGTTAATCACAAACAGCCCTGCAAGCAAACACGAATAGCTCAGATATTACCTAAGAAGAGAATTACAGACTTATTTTTAGCAATTTTTTTTAAAGGTAAACTATTTTCTATCTTAAAACAAAAAAAAATACTCCAAAGAAAATCAAACAGAAAAAAATGCTATAAGCACCCTCTATAGCAAACAAGATTTTCAGTGCTAAGTTATATGTTTACTCAGAAGGAAGCCTCACTGAATTCAACAGGGCTGACTTGCAAAGAAATGTGCTCAGGATTGCAGCCGTTTTGCAAGCAGCTGTTCCCCCCTCTTCTTAGGAGCCATTCGGGGCCAACATAGCCTCAGAGTGCAATCCTATATCCCTGTTGTGCCGACACTACGCTCTTGCGCCAGCTGAACGCTGTCGCAAACATGCCATCAAGTGCATCAGCGGTACGGTGCTGGACTGGTGCAAGCAGCAACGCCAACGCTCAGGCGCCGCTGTGACTTCTGGCCTTGTGCCAGTCGTGTGTCGGTGGCACGCGGTCAGCGCTGGGCCTCACGAGGGCGTTCCAGAGGCATGCCGGGGGTGTAACTGGGCAGCGCAGTGGGCGGAGATGGGGGCGGTGACGCAGGACGGCCATAGGGCCAAATCCTAAACCCCGTCCCCAGCCTTGGCGGCCCCAATTTGGGCTGCTCCTGCGCACATGGACCTGCGCCTGCAAAACAGCAGGCGCAGATCCGAGCAGTCCCATTGGGATGACTGGAGCTTATGCGGGTGTAAGGGGAAAACCTCCCCTTGGCCTGCACTTCGTTGCTGCCGCCTCCTAATGGGCTTTAGGATACAGCCCTGTTATGTCGGCCTTACTATGTCGCCACTGTTTAGGATTGGGCTGCCAGTTTTACTCTAGCCAATAGGAATGGCTCCCAAGAGGAGGGGGAGCAGCTGCTCGCAAAACTTAGTGCTGTGAACACCCTCTAGGTATGCCTCTGGAATAAAATATTCAAAACAATGTAATCAATAACACAGAAGGGTTTAGCCATGTACATGACCTATACCCTAAATCAACAACTCTTAAAATACAGATTAAAATGTGAATTATCCTCAAAGGAACAGTCCAGTATGGAAACATCGTTTTGTGTTTGCTGAGCTGGCAAAGGAAGAGGGGCAGATCATTTGTTACTACAGACAGTTGCTCTAGATACGGAGCCACAGAACCCAGACAAGTTTCCTGGAAGTGACATCACATGAGGCAAAGACCATAGAAAATAGAATAGAGCTCAGAAGGAAAATGTTGAAAATTGCTGTGCTAGACGCTCTGAGGCGCTTTTGCCGGACCCAGTGGGATTAATACAGGCATGCCCCGGTATCTGATAGGGTTCCGTTCCCAACCCACTCCCTGTGGGTACCTGAAACCGTAGATACTGGGGACACCTTTTTAAAGATAGGGGAATATCAGTGGTTTTGCTGCAACAAGGTAAATAAGATCTGTTGAATGTTCCCCAATCTTTTTAATAGGTGTCCCAGTATCCATGGTATCCGTGGATAACTGAAACCATGGACCCTGAATCAGTGGATACCGGGGCACACTAGTACGAGCCTTTCTGGACACTCTCAAAGGAAAGGAAAACTGGCAGCAGGGTCACAAGAGGTTGCGATACAGAAAGGCTGGATATAGAATGGAAGACCAACATAGTACAAAAAGATGTGTCATGGCTGATTCTTCGCCTGCAGTGCAAGCCCAGCTTCCTCCTGGCTTGGCAGTTTTCACAACAGCCGAACATACCAGCTAACTGAACCCTGTTTCAGCTGTCAATCAAATCCCTCCCCTGGGCTGGCTGCCCTTGACCAAAAATTAAACTGTTCCACATAGCATTATTCACGTCTACATTCATCTTTCCACTTACTATTTTTAAAACAGAAATATTATTTTTACGACAGCTGCAAAATATATCGAAGGGCTTTTACTTTGGCTAGATGTCATTGCCTGCCATCTGCTGTACTTGAGGGAAGATTTAAAAAGATCCCCTTTGAGAATAGACTGTGCCCTTGTGGAGCTGAAATGCCTGAAACAACTACTGATATTCTACTTTATTGTCCATTCTATAGTGAGTTGCGGGACTCTTTAATAATTCATCAGATTAAATCAGTATGTATGGACTAAAATAGAATTACTGATTTTCTATTGGATGATAGCAACCCTGTAATTTCATTGGCAGTTGCCCGGTTTTGTTCAAGGGCCATGATGATACGGAATCAAATAAGAAATGATCCAATCTCGAATTATGTTTGAGGGCTAAATATTACAATGTATTCCATACTAATTGGGGCCGATTAGCAATTGAAAGATGTTATGACATCATGATGATTGAGAACCATATGAAGGTCTTAATCTTGTTTTCTCTTAATTTTGGCCTATGTAGGCCTTTTATTGTATGTTTTAAATTGTGCTGGTCTTTGACCGTAAATAAAGATTACTACTACTACTACTACTACTACTAGTTGGAAAGAGAGAAGAAAAGTCAGGAAAGAGAAAAAAAAACAGAAATGCGAGACGCAGGTGATTGGGAACTAAGGAGGGGTGATGGCTCCTCTATGGCTCTGAAATAGCTGGCCAAAGTTTTGGTGGCAGGTCTTTGGTCCTCTTTCAGTCACCCAGGAGAAAAAGACGGAAAAGAGCTTACAGGACCAACTGTGCGCTGTCGTGCCTCCGGCGTGAGACCAGCTCCTTCTCTCGCCACTGAACGAAGTTCGCGAGCACATCCCCTGCTCCTCCTTCAATGCGGATCTTGTTTTCCTTTGTCCAGATCTCCAGGCCAACCAACACAATCCGGATGTTCAACATGCTGTACATCTGGGAGGGAAAAGAACAGAGACCCAGAGGCATGTGAATAGAACTGAGGAAAAGCCCAGCATTTACTTTAATTATCACGGTGATTCCTTAAAGAGGCTCCTTAGTGCAGATTTTTTCTGTGCTGTGATTTCCGTGTGCTGTGACTTTGTGAATGCCAAAGTTCTTTTCAATGATGTGCAACCACAGCAAAAGAATAACATCTCAGGACTGCTTTTCCAGAGTGGCAGCTGTCTCTGACAAAATGAGATGGGGGCTGGACTAGATGACCTTCAAGATACCTTCCAACCCCAACAATCAATGATTCATGGTCATACAGTTGAAATCCAGATTCACTGGTCAGTCTTTTGGACACTATGACACACACACACACACACACACACACACACACACACACGAAAGTCTGCAACAGCAATTTTCAACCACAGTGCCATGGTACATTTGTGTGCATTGGTACATTAGTAGGCTATTGGGGGATGTGACACACACACACACTTGATAGTCAATTGTTAAAAAAAAACTGATGGGGTGCAATGACAATTTTAGCACCTTCTCAGTGTGCTGTGAGACGAAAACAGGTGAAAAGCGCTGACTTAGGCAGCAACCCTATACATGCTTTCCTGGGTGCAAGCCCCTTTGCACACAATGGGGCTTATTTCTGAGCAGACATGCATAGGATTGATTGTATTGTGTTTTGTTGCAAGAGGGGCCACGTCCGCTGAAAAAAATTGGCCACCACATTGGATGTGCCCACCATTCTACTTCCTTCCAGAGCAGCCTCGATTTCCCACTCTCTGCACCAGCATCACCACAAGAGAGACAACACAGGAGACCCCCTGTGCAGTCCACCCTGCACCCGACAAATGTGCTGGCAGCTCAGCAGCATCACCCCTGACCAAGAAGCACAGACACCTTGCTCAGCCACACTGGAGAGGGCAAAGGGGAGCCTGAGATTCCAGGGGCACTGTTTCACCGGGGAATGCTTCACCACTATTTTGGGGGGGGGGGAAGCACCACACAGATATAGTTTTCTGAATGGCAAGTGGGATGTGCCTCCACTTTTCAACGAGAAAAAAAGACTATGCTCAGGAATTTTGAGTACAGGTGGACGACCCCTTATTTGGACATGCAAAACCTGGACTATCCAAAATCCAGACATTTTTGTCCAGGACTTAAAAAAAAAAAAAAACTTTCTGTCCTGTGAACACCAGTTCTCGTGCTCATTCCCAATTCAGTGTGGGCACAGGCTGTTCGTTCTGTTCTCTGCTCTGTTGTGTGTACCTGAGCAGACATTTTTTTTTAACGACAACATTGCCAGCAGACAGTGAAACAGTGAAAGGAGCCAGAGGAAGTATTTCTCATGGCATTTCTACAATTATTCCAAAATCCAGCTTCCCATCCCAAGCAGTCTGGATAAGGGATGCTCAACCTGTAGTTTTTTTTAACCACAGGTCACAATCAGAGAGGAGCTGCATTGTTCAGGTATGTGCACATGTGTTTGTTGCCTATGTCAGCACCATCTTTCTGCATGCACCATAAGGCTTCCACTTACGCTATCCAGGTAGTTGGCCAACTGCACCATCTCTTCCCTGACAGCTGTTCCATTTCTGCCAAACATGTCATACTGCAAAAGAAGACATCACTGAGTCGCAGAAAGAAAACGACAGTCCAATCCTGCACACTGTTCTGCCAGCATGCACTTTCACAAAAGCACTGTAAGGCACTTTGCAACAAAGTTCATTCCAGGTGAGCCGGCAGCTTTCGGACACGGCAGAAAGTCCAGCACACGAGAAGGGCAGGAGAGAGATGGAGAAGAGTGGGGGAAGGGTGGGAAGGAGATGAAATGGGGGAGGGCAGCAACAGGGACAGGTTGGGCAGACCCAGCCCGGGAGGGGGCAGGATTGGTGGCACAGGTGCGCACCATATTCTAACCCCGTTCCCCGGCCTAATCCTCTAACATGGACTTGCGCCAGCAATATAGCTGGCACAGTTCCAAGGGGTTTCCCATGAAGCACAAGCTGGTGGGCAATCTAATTGGCTGAAATATTAGCGTGTGGTGATCCTTGAGCTGCATGGTGGTCGAGGCGGTTAAGTAATCTCCATGCTTTTTGGCTGCTGCAGCTCATAACCATCTCTTCCATAAGCTTAATCCATCTTTCCCTTTTATACTCTGACAGCTGACATTATCTGTAATCCAGTCCTGATGGTATCTTCACTAAGTGGGTTCATTTCAAAAAAGGTGAGGTATTTAGTCAGTAAATCAGCTGCTTCCTGTGCATGTGGGATCCTTCCTTGTACATCCTTCCTTGGATGTAGGACTTCCTACATCCAAGGAAGGATGTACAAGGAAGGATCTTAATCCTTCTCCCTACGATAAGTTTATGGAAGCTGTTCAGAAATGCTCCAGGAAATCTATCCCACGAGGATGTAGGACTGCAGCGGGCGTGCTTTCGCCATAACGCAATGGGACGCAGCGAGCACGCTGCCGATCACCGTGGAAACCCGCCCAGCGACCGCGAAAACTCCACCCAGTGAACCGGTAGGCTGACACCACTGAGTACGGGGTATGGGCATTCCCACTGACTTTGAGCATTGGTGCACCACATTTTCACTTACAAAGACTAGATCTGGATTACAGCCTCTCCTCCACTTACCACTGTGATAGGATGCTGGTAGTTTACTATCATGGATAAGTGATAGACCTCTGCCCATCTCCAACAGCCTAGACACTTTCATTAGTATTATCATAACCCCACAAGTTATTATTGTCATTAAAATTTTGATTCTAATTAAAATTAATTTAATTTAAATTTACAGGAACAAAACATTGAGGCTAGTTAGGAATGAGGAATGGAAGATGAGCAACCTGACAACCCCTTTTACTATGAGAGCTGGAAGAGGCAATAAGAAGGACTTTGCCCCTGTGCACTTCAACCTCAATTGCTTCCCTCCCTGCCAGCTCATGCACTCTTTTCATTAGGAAAAAAAGTGTCCAATGGCTTTCAAGAGCCAGCCTAGGGAAGTCTCAAATTGGCAGTGCTGGCTTTTGGCCAAGCTATTTATTTAATTTAAAAAAATTATTTAAAAGATTTTTACCCCGCCTTTATGCCCAAAGGCACTCAAGGCTACACCTGGATGCCATTATTTCGCCATTGAGGTGAAGGGGGGTGCATAAAGACTGTTGCACAGAGGCCGAGCCAGCCCTGATCGTACCCTTTCCTTGTCCACCACTATGAAGAGCTCCACGTATCTTGTCTGCAAGAGGACGCCTCTTTTTCTCTGCAAGGAAAGAGGCAGGAGAGAGGAAGAGGTTACAGCCCACGGAATGTTTTCCCCTGATTCATTCCATTCGAAACAGAGTGATGTCACCTTAACCCATGTGCCCAATTATGCTCTCAGGCCGACAATTACATTGTGTGGATCACACACCCAAAATGCAGAGAGCCAAAACAACTACTATTGTTTTTGGCCATGCCTGCTTGGTCAAGTTTTGGCTCAAAGCTTTTGGCCCAGCAAAACAAGGCCAAAGCGAGGCAAAACCCAACAACAACAATCTACTGTGACAGCCACTGAAAGCTTATTGGTCTTTTCGTGATATCGTGTAATTTAAGAGAGATGGAATTTAAGACATGTATCAGCCTTTCCATTTAGTTACAAAATGCTCAAGGCAGTATGAAGCATGCCTTCTCTATTAAAGCAGAGAGAAAGAGAAGGATTAAGAGAGAGAATAGTGTAATGTAGTGGTTAGAGCAAGAGCCAGCAGACCCAGTTATAATTCCTGGACAAGGCCTGCTGGGTGATTCTCTCTCTCTCTCTCTCTCTCTCTCTCTCTCTCTCTCTCTCTCTCT
>JAJKFI010000214.1:276456-300528 GCA_029204185.1 Lerista edwardsae | reverse complement strand
AGCGCGATCGCTGCAGCGGGCGGGCTTTCGCCGTTACGCAACAGAACGCAGCGATCGCGCTGCCGCTCACCCGGAAGACACGCCCAGCGTACCGGTAGGCTGACACGTCTGCGTAGCACTGATTTGGGGGCGCTGATTGGCACCCCTGCATCGGCACTACAGCAACGGGACCTGCAGCACCGGTCCCATTGCACCTGCGCCAAGCCTTGCCGTAGGGGAGACACAGCTCCTCGGATCTGTGCCTGTTAAGCAGCAGGCGCAGCCCCTATTAGATGGCACGGCCCAAATCAGGGCCACACAGCCTCGGGATGAGGCCTTGGATTTGGCCTTATGGCCTAGTCCAAGGCCCGCCTCCCTCCCAGGCTGGCACGCCTGCCACCCGCCCACAGCCCGCCCTCCCCCCGCCCAGAAACCCCTCCCCCGCCCACTCCCTCCCTCGGCCCGGTTTGCCACGCCTCTGCACCGGAGGGAAACAAGCGCAGGCGCTCCGGGGCCGATGCTGCCTGCAGTGTCCGTCTCTGAGTCAGAGCGCCAACGCGAGGGTGCCACTCGCCCCCCCCCCGTGGCAGCACTCTGCGTGTAGCTTCGATGCTACTATGTAGCGTGGATGCTACAGCGCGCCTAGGATGGCACCCTGAGTCCTATTAAATTTAGCAGGGCTTACTTCTGAGTAGACATGTCTAGGCTTGTACTGTAAATATCCCAGTGGCTCAAAAGAGCCTGGATGGAAGCATCTGTGAAGTTGATACATTACGTAAAAACAAAGGATGAGAACACTGGCTAATCTCTGAGCGCCCCAGTTGAAGGAGGAAGCCCAAACACGGCAGTTGCTATTCGTGCATTCCCACAAGTGTCCCACAGCCCCCCACCCCAGTGTTATTCCTTAACACAGTGATTTTCAGCCAGTGTGCCATGGCATTTTGGTGTGCCACAAATGGTCCATACGTGTGTCACTGGGGGAGAGTCGTGTATTATTAGGGTCACTGGGAGATATGAGCCTGGAATGCCTTGACAATTTCAGTGCCTTATCAGTGTGCCGTTGAAGGTTGCTGCCTTGACATGTATCCAAATGCCACCTGTGCACACAGGAACACCAAAAGCTGCTTGGCTGGAATTTGGGCAGGGGCAGGATTCGTTCTGTTTCCTGAAATTCTGGCAACGTCAAAATACCAGGTGGGCCGGTAATTTTCAACTAGGGTGCGATTCAAGAAGTTCTTCTGTGGGTCTTTAAATGCACAATGGCAGCTCTGCACCCTGGGGCCTGCCTGTGTTGGCTCTCACTCCCCAGTGGCAAAGCTAGGGCATTTTGCACCCGGGGCTACTTAATTTTTTTACAACGCCCCCTCCCAGCAAATTATTTTTGTTTTTTTGGCCATAAATTTTGCTAGCGTTAAGGTATTACAGTCCAGGCGGGTTTCATTGAATTCCTGGTGAAATTCCGCATCCAACGGTATACAGCGTGATGGTATTATTATTTTACAAACAGCAATTTTTGCAAAAGAATTTTTATTTTCGGTTTTTACGTTTTTGGCCATAACCTTTGCTAGAATAGAGATATTACACTCCAGTTTTTCCCATTGAGATCATGGTGAAATTCCACATCCAATGGTATACAGCATGATGGTATTATTCCTTAAAACTGCAATTTTGAAAATTGCAATTTATTCAAAAGACATTTTATTTTTGATTTTTACTTTTTTGGACACTACTTTTGACAGACTACAGATATTACACTCTGGGTTTTCCACTGAATTCCAGGTGGAATTCCACATCCAACAGTATACAGCATGACCATATTGTGCCATAAACGTGCAATTTTTGGAATTTGGGGTTCAGTGGTGACAACCCCCCCCCCGAAGACGGCACCTGGGGCACTGTGTCCCCGTCCCATAGGTAGCTACGCCACTGTCACTGCTCGCCTCCCACCCACTGCTATTTTTCAAATCCCCATCTGCTATTCCAAAAACCTTCACAATCAGCAAAATGTAGCAACTTGTGGCCCTCCAGGTTTCTTGGACGAAAAGGCTCCACACATTTGAAACAAATTTCCCACTGTCTGATTATATGAAGGACATATTAGACGCATGTTGTGCAATTGTTCCTAAACAGCCCCTATACACAAAGGTTCGAAGAGAGCACTGAAGGGGTCAATGCCAAACCCTCCAGCATTTTGTTTTTTTTCCATAGATTTGGTGTGTGTTGTTGTTGTTTTATAAAAATGAGAAATGCAGAAAGTGGTGTTACGTGTTTTCCTTTTGTTATCATTGGTTTTTCCCACCTCTATCAAGGAAGAATCTTGTTCATCAAGAAAGCTGGCTGGCTGATCGTTTCTTTTCTCCTAATAAAGGCATGAAGCTACAATGGAATGAGAATACATACATGCTGTCATCTCAGCAAACACCATCCCTGTTCAACGGAAGTCCGAGCTGGCGTTTCCCATGAACTTTTCGTCCTTCCCGTTTCTTGCCCTCCACGCTCTCATTCCTAAATCCTTCTAGTTTTCTTCTCCAAATCGGAAACCAGTTGAAACAAGCTAATCCCACACAACTCTGCAGCCACAGCCAGTCTGGATTTACTACAAGAGCTCCCCACCCGGTGATCTCATCAAGAGTTAACTCATTCATTACAGCTCCCGGCCCCCTCCCTATCTTTCACTTCGCAACATTTCCATGATGTTTCCCTTGAAGGTTCTGACTAGGTGCTCAATCCAGCCATGCGCCTGATTAAATCTCTCCCAGGCATATCTCAATTCGCTACAATTCTCAACCACAACCACAGAACCCTCTAGACGCAAGGGCATGTCCCGGCAAGCTTAACAGGACACAGAGTCCAAGCCTATGATTGTTTACTCCAAATCAGAGTCCAACTAGCTGCCGTAGTGGTGTGCACCTGTGGTCATGTGCACCTGTGGTACATGTGGTCATAGCCCTATTGCTCACTCAGTTTCTGTGGCGGTGGCTCCAATGGCCTGGTCCTTCTACTGACAGAACACAGGTTCCATTGCTGGAAAGCCCATAGAAATGGGCCACAAGTATTATTATCCCCATAGTCCCCATAGGGCAGAAGATTTAGCCGAGAGGGTTAATGCCTCCGTTTGCCTGAAGATAACACCTGAAGATCTCAAGGTCGTGAGCTCGGGACTGCCGGAAGTCTCTGCGAGCAGCAGACCTTGGAAACTGCGGCTGATTAAAAGCTGAGTTTCAGCTGCCTCGTGGGAGGAGGAGTGTGCTGAAATCAGCTGCGTCTCTGGTGGCAGCAGGGAAGCCTCATCAGCCAGCAGACGACAGACGGGTGGCTAAAGAAAGAAGGCTAAATCCAGAAAGAAAGATCTGTAGGAGTGTTGTTCTTGGAAGATAGAACATTCTGTAAATTGTAAAAACCTTCGGGTTTGTGAGAAAGTCTGCCTATGTAAACCGCCTTGAGTTCAATCATTAGAGAAAACTAGTGATCTTAAGAAAGGCGGTATATAAATAAATGTATTATTATTATTTATTATTAGTGCAGATGAGGAAGACTGAGATCAAGTGAGGGTGGCTCCCCTAAGACTACCTTTTGAGTTAATCGCAGAGATGAGATTCAAGCCAGGGAAGTCCTGATCTGCAAATCAGTTTCTCAGGCTGTGGTCCTAAACAGGCGTACCAGGGAGCAAGTCCCACTAAATTCAATGGGACTTCCTTGGGAATAGACATTACTTAAGTACTTAAGCCCCCCCCCCCGCCTACACTACTGCTCTGGGATAATCAAGATATGGTGCAAGGGGTGCCTTGAAGAGCACAGGAGATGCCAAACGTGATCATTCGGTGGGTCAGGCTAAGAGACGCTTACAAATTGTCAGGGCACCTCTGTGTGGCCACGTCTGCCAGGAAGGCAGCTCAGCCTGCCAAACCAAGATGGGGCGAGTTCTCCTTCAGCTGCATAACCCAATTGCAGTCACCAAAGCTGCAAACTATACTAATACGACTCAACAGGTCTTAGCTGTTCACCGGGACCCAGCTCAGAGTACAGTTACGGTTTGAAAGGTGCCATATTTTGCCATCACAACGTTCGGACGGGGTCAAAGTCTAGGACAGTGATGGCGAACCTATGAAACGCGCGTCAAAGGTGACACACCACAGCATTTGGGGTGACACGTCAGAGTTCACCAATACCTGACAAAAACTAAGTTTATTTAACTCATTTTTCATTTTTGTAATTATCTGTTGTTTATATAATACATAGCACCAGATTGGACTGTATTTTTTGTTTAAATAAGTGAATATCAAGAATTGTTTCAGTTTTGTGTGGGAGGGGGGTTGACACACCAGCAGACTCAATTTTCTGACATTTTGACACGCCGAGCCCAAAAGGTTCGCCATCACTGGTCTAGGACAAGCCTCAGAGTTGCACTCTTTAGTCTCAGAGTGCAATCCTATACTATGCCGGCCTAGTAAGGCCGACATAACAGGGCTCCATCCTAAAGCCCATTAGGAGTTAGCAGTAGCAACGTCCAGGACAAGGGGAGATTTTCCCCTTGCACCCACGTAAGCCCCAGTCACCCCTATGGGCCTGCTCGGATCTGCGCCTGTTGTCTTGCAGGCGCAGAGGAACGTGGACAGGAGCGGCCCGAATCGGGACCGCCCTGGCCAGGGACGGGGTTTAGGATTTGGCACTATGGCCGTCCTGTGTCACAACCGCCGTCTACGCCCACTATGCCACCCAGTTACGCCCCCGGAACTCCTCTGGAACGCCCTCGCGGAGGCCCTGCGCCGACCGAGCGCTGGACTGGTGCATGGCCAGTGCCCAAGCGCCGCTACTGCTGCTTGCGCCGGCCCAGCATCACAGCGCCGACATGGACACGCTTTGCGGCACGTTTGCGACAGCGTTCAACCAGCACAAGAGCTTAGCGCCGCCGCAAGGGGGGTATAGGATTGCACTGCCCGTCTTTCACATCTGTAAAATGGGCGTAATAATACCTGCATTATAGATTGCATGAGATGTGCTTTCTGCACTCAAACGGCTATACAGTGGGCCCTCAGTATCCGCAACCCCCCCCCCATGGATACCGAAATCCATGGATGCTGAACTCCACAGGAGGCCAGGATCACAGTGCCACAATTGCTTACCTAGAGGCCACACCAGGCCAGTGATGTCATTCAGGGGGAACGGACCAGAACGGGCGTTTCGGATCCTAACGGGCTCCGTGGCTGGTTCCGGGTTCCCGACAAGTGCCAATCAAAAGTGAGTTCCTGTTCCTAAATCATTTGAATGACACCACTGCACCAGGCCCTCCATCGGCCTCCCAGCCTCCTCAAAAAGGCTGCCCAGACATGAGCAGAAGCTCCTTCCAGTCCACATTGGCACCCTATGGCCATGTCCAGGAGGTTTTGTGAGGCAGAGGGTGGCCACCCACAACCACTGTGCCTCAGAACACCTTTTGGTCACAGCTGAAAATCACTGATTTGAATCAGAACTGGCTTCCGGTCGCATCCGGGAGGCTCTCTAAAGTGTGGCCGTAGCATCCGCAGATGCTCAAATCCACAGGTGCTGAACCTGCAGATAAGGAAGGCCCAAGGGGGGGGAGCAGCTCAATCTCTGCACCTTTGTGCTTCCTGAATCCTTGGCAGAGTAAATGAAATGCTTCCACACGTTTATTACATAAGAATATAAGAACATCAGAAAAGCCCCACTGGATCAGGCCAAAGGCTCATCTAGTCCAGCTTCCTGCATCTCTCAGAAGCCTACCAGATGCCTCAGGGAATACACAAGGCAACTAGATATGTGCATCTCATTGCTAATCCCCTGCATCTGGCACCTCGAGGTAGACTAACTCTAAAGTAAGGAGGTTGCATGAATCATCATGGCCTGTAGCCTGCGATGGACTTTGCCCCCAGAAATCTGTCCTGTCCCCTTTTAAAGGCATCTAGGCCAGATGCCATCACCACCTCCTGTGGCAAGGAGTTCCATGGCTTAATTACCCACTGGGTAAAAAAATATTTCCTTTTATCTGTTCTCACTCTCCCAACACTTCAATTTTAGTGGATGTCCCTGGTTCTGGTATTGTGAGAGAGGGAAAAGAACCTCCTTCTATCCACTTTATCCATCCCGTGCATAATTTTGTATGTCTCAATCAAGTCCCGCCTCAGGTGCCTTTTTTCTAGGCCAGCTTCCCCTTGTTCATTGTGACATGTCCAAAGCACACACTCAAACTGCAATTGTTTCACCTGGGTTTCAGCCTGGTGCTTGTCGTTTTCACTGGCCTGGTGCTCTAGGATTTTATACTGCTGCACTGACTTGTGGTGGTGGTGGTTTTCCTGCAAACTGCTTTGGGCGTTAGAGGGTGCGCTTAGGACTTTGTTCAGGAAAAGTGGTTGATCACCAGATGGGCAGTGCCATCCTACAGTAGGCATGGCAGGGGGGCGCCAAGCAGCACCCCCACCTTGCACTAAAGCACCGAGACCAGCGCTGCAGGCAATGCTGGTCTCGGTGCACCTGCATCGCGCCTCCCTTGCGCCAGCAGAAGGCTGGCTGGCACAGGGGAGGCGCCATGCTGGCACGAGGGAGGAAGTGGGTGGGGGGAGGGCATTTCTGGGTGGGCTGTGGGCAGGCTTCAAATTCGGCCTCCTCCTAAGCCCGCTCCCCAAGCCGCACAGCCCCAATTCAGGTGAGGCTTCTTCGGATCTGCGCCAAGAAGTCCATAGGGGAGGTTAGCGCCTCCCAGTGATGTCATGCACCCACTACGCACCACTACGCGAGTACCGGTTCCTAGAAGTTGAGCTGGCCCCGCCCACTCGAAGCTGGCCCCATCGGCTGGTTGGCTCAGCAGCTGCGCATGCGTACTGCACGCCCGCAGCCGTTGCCTGCCTGTGAGGAGGCAGGCAGGCAGCGTGGTGGTGGTAGCAGCAGCAGCGGCAGCGGAGCGAGAGGACCAGAGGCGGCGGCAGCAGCAGCAAGGGAGACCCAGGAATAAGGCAGTAGGCATGAGAAGGTAGGCTGCCTGGGGCTCCCGCTCCCTCCAGCCACGCAGATCCAGCGTCCCGGTTCCTCCTGCAGCCTCCCCCCAGCCCCCATGCGTTTTGGTCACCCATTCCCCCCCTGCTCCTTGCTGACTCCTTGCATTTAACATTAAAGTTAAATGGCTCCCTGTCCCAAAAGGGCTCCCAATCTAGTACAGTCTAGCCTGCTATTTAACCAGGGAACAGTTGAAGCAAAATATGTCTATACACATCTCTAGAAAGCAAAGCAATAGAAGTTAAATCAACACTAACGACAAGCTGAAGTTATTACAAACACGATCACATCCATGGCAACCATCATGACATCACTTCCGGCTATGACCTCACTTCCTGCCATGACATCACTTCCGGCTTATGACATCACTTTCGGTGGGTGGACCCCGACAAGTGCCAATCAAAAGTGAGTACCTGTTCCTAAATCATTTGGATGACACCACTGGCGCCTCCCCTCCAGCAAAGGCACCAAGGAGGCTCCCGCCTCCCACAAGTAGTGCCGGATACAGTGCAGGCCCCGCCAGCCTGCCTGATCCAGCGCTGCGTAGAAATGTGCCCTAAATAACTTCTAAGACATTGCAGTACTAAGCCAGGCAGCTGATGGGAGACGCTGCGCAGGCAGGCGTGGAGATTTACCTCGTCGTGTTGCCTTCCAAAATGTGATGCCAGGTTAGACCGTACCAGCTCTGCAGTGCACAGCCTTCCGCTGCTGTTCCCCTTCGACTCCCCAGTCCTGCCTGCCAGGCCTCCACACGCAGCTGCACATGGCCGCATGCACACGGCCTCTCGAGGAGGAGACCATGTGCAGAAGGCATGCAGCGACCACTGGACGCAAGCACTCCCCACCTGCCAGCAGAGCAGGCAAAGGTGTCTCTGATCAGCGGCATAGGGAATGGGGGCCAAGGGGGTCAATTGCCAAGACCTGGGGCGTGTGTCAGGGGATGCCTTTCAGAGGCCCGAGGAGGCCCTGTGTGGCACCCGTGAGCCTTGGAAGAGCTGCTGGAGGCCTTTACTTAGAAAGGCGCCTCCAGTTTAGCAGGAAACCGGAAGTGCCTCCAGCAGGCATCCTAAGCCTCAGGGAGTGCCTCAGACCCAGGGGGTGGCCCTGCCCATGCAGTTAGATAGGAACTCCATGGGCCAGAGGGGGCGGGCTTAGCGGCCATGTTTTTATACTCAAAATGTTGATTATGTTACTGAACACACCGGACGAAATGCTGTCTATTTTAACTCAGAGTGCACTATTTTGACAGACTATTTAAATCTAAATGTGCATTTCACATGGAGTTATAATAAAAAAGGGGAGGGTGGGCAAAAATTAGATAAATATATGATCTGAGTCAGCCATATTGTTAGACCCATGGAGTTGCATCGGCCATATTGTTAGACCAGACCATGGGACCAGACCCATTGCGTCGGCCATATTGTTTGACCAGACTGGAAGTTTCAAGAATATGACGTCATTTCGTCTCCATGTTTATTATAACTCCATGCTCAGACCACCTCCCAGATGCCTCCATGGGGTGTGCTGGGCATCTAGCCTCCAGGGTGGTGTGGAAAAAAAATTGCCCCGTGGGCCAGACCTCTCAGCTACACCACTGACACCCAAACTGTTCAAGGAGTAACTTTTCAGCTGCCAGCTTTGGACCGGACTTATAGCAGGCTGCCTGCCACCTGCAATCGCCCCAATGGAGGAAGGAGCCCGGTCTGTTTTCTCCCCCAAGCACCCAAAGTGCTGTAGTGGCCATGTGGGACTCCTTTGGGTGCAATCCTAGCCAACTTTCCAGCACTGGCATGGCTGTGCCAGGAGGGCATGTGCTGCACCCTGCAGTTGAGGGGCAGTCACAGAGGCCTCCTCAAAGCAAGAGAGTGCACTGCTCTTATCTCAGAGCTGCATTGCCCTTATCCTGGTGCTGGAAAGTTGGTTAGGATTGCACCTTTTCCCATTTTATTTCAGCCTCAAAAGCTGAAATATCAACTGGTTGCTGAAATACGTGTAGCATGAGCTGTTCGACATCTTCAAATTGTCATTAATTATCCAATTCAAAAAGACTCAGGCGCACAATTACATGTTACAAGTTTGACAATTGCCCAGCAATTGCCGGCAATCACCAGCTCCCCTGTTCCCAGTGATTATGGAAAACTGTTTACAGCTTTCAGCCCTAATGAAACGCTTGCTACTGAGATGAAGTGGAGGTTTCCAATTGCCTCCTCCCACGTCCTGCAGCAATAGAAAGCTGAAGAATGGAACAGACTGCTCCACTGACACATGGCTTCTCTTGCCACATCTCTCATGTGCTTATAAAATACCGCACATCTTCAAGGTGATGCGGCAAACCTCGGTGGACTGAGGATCTGACGCAGCAGATCAGGCTGTAATCCTGCACACACTTACCTCGGAGTGGGTCCCATTGAACTCAATGGGAAATACTTTTGGGTAGGTGTGCGTAGGGTTGGGCTATCAGTTTCATATCTATGTCACCACCTTCCGCAGCATAGTTCCCATTTCTTTGGTGGAAGAAGAGGGTGCTATTTGGAGCTGATAAGGACCCAGATTAGATCTCAAACTAGCCTTTTGTTACCCGGCGTTGCCCGGGGGACAAAGTATCCCCAGCCTCTGTTAGGAGAAGGAATGAATACAGGGACAGAAGCAAGCAAAGGAGCGTAATGAAATTGTCACACTCACTGAATTAGTCCTCTGGAAATAGGTCCCTCTCAGATCCGACTGGGTGCTGGAACTCGCTGGATCATTTGCAAATCTTTGCCACGCAGGCAGTGCAAACCAGTTTCACTTTCGCTTTGGGTTAGTCCCTGTGTATCACATAACCTGCAGAATCGTTTGTGACCACAGGGTGGCAGCAGACCTGTAGCCCAATGCAATCCCCTTGGTTTCTGACGATCTGGCCCCCCTCCCCAAAAAACGGGGGGCTGTAGGGGGGTCTGACCCCCGCAGTGTTCTTTGCCAGGCTGCAAGGTACGTGTGTGCCAAGTTTCGTGGCACTCGGTCAAGGCGTGGGGAAGCCTATTCAGAACATACATACATACATACATACACACACACACACACATACATACACACACACGTTTTTATATATATATAGATTAGGAATTACCCATTCTCCCAATACACACCCCGAGTCCGCTGGTGCAGTGCTGAATTTGTACACGGGGTGGGCACCCCTGAGGATTTGGGCTGATTTGGGCTGACCTTCCACCTCCGGTGTTTAGGCGAGGGCAGGGCTGGCCTCCTTCGGAAGTAGAGCAACTTCCTTCGGAACAACTTCCTCCGGAACAACTCCTTTATTGTTTCAAATTCCGAACATATTCCCAACATGGGAGTGACACGCTGTGACGATCACATCGGAGATGCAGCCAGCCACCTCCAGAAATATTTGTAACACTCACCCGCCTTTGGAGGTTTAATATAAGTGGTTTAATTACCCTGACTAGACCTGGATTTAAGATATGCCAAGGTGCGGTCTTGAGCCAAGCATACTGGGAACGTATTGGGACATGAGGCAAGGCTGACTAAAACCCGGTGCTGGGCCATCCAGGGGGCCGACAAGATGGACTGGCACGGAGCTTTGCCCACTTCCACCATTCCTCCAGCTTCTGGGATTCAAAAAGGAAAGAGGCAGAGATGCTCTAGCCCACAACTCTATTCTTCACACTTCCTGTTTCCAGGGAGAAGGAGCAACAGTGGTTGGGGCTGGCAGTGGGGAAGAAGTATCCTTTTCCTACTACGGCCACCCAGATGCTTTGGGGGAAGGAGTACCAAAGCGGGCTAAACAGCATTCGCGATGCCTTCTGAAGGCCAGGAGTAACGTCATTAAGCAAGAAGTGATGCCATTAAGCAGGTCATGACCAGAAAGTAGCACTTTTCTCTCACGTGGGGCTGGGAGCATCAACTCCCTATGCCAGCTCCTGAGCTGCAAATGCAGAAAATGACATACACAAATCTTGATGTTTTTTTCAAGATATGGGAGAGCCCGATTATCACCCAGGCTGCCCTTTCAAGCAGTGACACCTCAGCAGCTCAGCAGACGCAGCCTGCGGGTCTTGTGTTTGACACCCCTGTTCCGGGGATTCCACAAGGAGGCAACAGCCATTGTTTTCCAGCATTCAAAGGCGTCCGCCTTGCATGTGACCTTGACCTGCTTCAGCTTCTGTTTTCCAGAGGTGGTAACTTCTAGTCTCATCCAGGGGTGTTCTGAGGTGTGGGGGGGCGTCGCAGGGCCTCCCCACACCTCAGAACACCTCCAGACATGACCAGACGTCACTGGTGCAAACCAGAAGTGGCTTATGGCCATGTCCAGGAGACCTTCTGAGGAGGCTGGGAGCCCAGCACCACCTCCAGAGGGCCGGGTGCAGCCGAGTAATCGTGGTGCTGGGCCAGACCCCCACCCTGCAGATTTCAGTATCCGTGGGGGTGATGGAACAAATTGCCCACAGATATGGAGAGCCCTTTAATATAAGTCCTCCAAAAAACAAGCTACAGATCAGTGACAGGCACCATCTAAAAAGCATTCTCCATATATGTCACTCAGCAGGGAATGCCTCTTCCAGCACAGTGCCCAACCACAGCATGAATGTGACATCTACAATGCGGCATTGACATACACATAATGAAGTCACTTGTGCGTCACTTTCAGAACTTGTGCTTTATTCACAGGCAAGTGACATAGCTAAGCAAGCGTTCCCCCAATCTGTAATGCATATTGCATTAATTAGTCCAATTAATCACATTTAATTGGGTCACTCACAGCCCTATCAACAGCTTCCCGCAGCTTCCTTTCAGTTGCAGTACAGATAATGTTTGAACATCCCCAAGGAACTTTCCCATCACACCCAAGGACTCTTCCCCTCCCCTGGGTGATACTGGCTACTGTTAACTCCCACCACCCTCTGCTAACACCCTCACTGTGGGTGCCCCAAGCATATCTGCCACACAACATCTTCCCAGGGTGCAATCAGTAGTGTCATTCATTAACCAGGAGACGGAACGCGAGGCGGGACTTACTGCCTGATTGGCTGCTCGGTTCTGACGCGTCGCTGCCTTGCCGAGCGCCGTGCGGGCACCCCTGGCCTCGGAGGGGGTGCCCGCTTGCCTGGATGGCGCGCTGGGTGCTCAGGAGAGCCGCGGAGGGGCGCGCCACCCAGAAGGAGTCCCCGCGGCGGAACGGCAGGCGGCGACACGTCACGGGCTCCCTGTCAATCAAGGGGTAAGTCCCGCCTCGCGTTCCGTCTCCTGGTTAATGAATGACACTACTGGGTGCAATCCTAACCTAGAGTTAGGCCAGCAAAGTTTGGCTGGCACAAGGGCCAACATAAAGCACGTTTGGATCACTCTCAGAGTCAGGGAGGATGGTGCACAGACGTGCACTCCCTCCCTGACTCAGAGAATGGTCCAAATGTGCTTTACGGTGGCCCTGGCTCCAGTCAAACCTTGCTGGCCTAACTATGCCAGCCTAACTCTAGGTTAGGATTGTGCCCTCACTCAATTTAAAATGAAAGATACAGTTGTTATCAATCACATTTTAAGCCGGGAACTCAGGGCATCTCTCTCACAAGCTGGATAGTGCCTCTAATATTTCAATATATAGTAGCTGGCGCTGTTTGACCTGCCAAAGAAAAGTAGGCTTAAAGCACAATCGAAGAACATAAGAAGAGCCCTGCTAGATCAAGCTAAAGGCCCATCTAGTCCAGCTTCCTGTATCTCACAGTGGCCCACCCGTTGCCTCAGGGAGCACACGAGACAACAAGATGCTTGCATCCTGTTGCCGCTTCCTTTCAACTGGGATTTTGAAGTAGCCTATTTCTAACGTAAGGAGGTTGCACCACACATCATGGCCTACAGCCCACCACGGACTTATCCTCCAGAAATCTGTCCAATCCCCTTTTACCTAGGCCAGATGCCATCGCCACCTCCTGTGGCAAAGAGTTCCACAGATTAATTACCAGTGAGGTAATCCAGTGGTAATCCAGTGAGAATATTGAGTGCATCACTGGTGCAGCTCGTCATCATGAACTCAGAAAGATCTGCTTCAAGAAAATGCACATACTGATACTCAATTCCTCCCCCCAGTTCTCCCTACTATTTCCTCTACTCTCCCCTCCACATTCAGACCAATTCACACTCGTGTCCGGAAGCATGGAACAAGTGCAGTCCATGCGCCCAGGAAGCATGACACTGGCCCCATGATAGGACTCCTTCATGGTCAAGGTCCTGGAATAATGCTCCACTGCAAAAGAGGACTTTTGATTTAAGCATCGTTTACTCAGGAACAGGGCTAACCACTAGGTCAAGAGTGCATTGCTCCTGCAGCTTGCTCACCCACTATTAACAAAACCTTAATTAAGGTGGAGAAACCTTCCTAGGAATTACAAGATGGTCTCCTTCTGTTATGCTGATCTACATCTGCGATCTTGAATCCCTCCAAAACACCCCCTTTGTAGAAGCTGTTCTGGTAGGCAAGCAGATAGTCCTTTGACCAATTGACCTAGTTTTCCACTCTGTTTTTCTGTACAAGGTAATTCGAGTTTCCAACAATCAAAATCCTAACCAGGAGTTAGGCAGGCAAAGTTTGGCCAGCACCAGGGCCACTGTAAAGCATGTTTGGACCACTCTCCGAGTCAGGGAGGATGCGCACGTCTGTATGCTGGCCTCTCTGACTCTAATAGTGATCCAAACATACTTCACAGTGTCCCTTGCTGGCCTAACTCCAGGTTAGGATTGCGCCCTGAGAGGAAGAGACAGGGTGATGCTACTTGCGGGGTCCACACAAGGAATCACATTCAAAGCAACTTTCAGCTTCAGTTTGCCCTCCTAATCTGTGGGCTCAGCACTCAAGGATTTGAACATCTGTAGATGTTAAACCCGCACCTCAAGAGGGCCTCCTGGATGCAATCTGTAGGCCTCCAGGTAAGTTTTTGTGGCACCAGAGCCCTGCCCCACTCCTGCAGATTGCTGTCTGCGGATTTCAGTGTCTGCCAGGGGTCATGAAACCCACCCACCCACCCACCCCGCAGATACTGAGGGCCCACTGAGGGGCCAGTCAAGGTTCTCAAACACGGAGCTATACAATCTGAGTCACAATAAGTCAGCTCTTTTTTTGGTCCCTATATATCTAGGGCCCAATTTTTCACTCCATTTCTCTGTTCTTCTCCCGCCCCAAAAGATGGATGTGGCACTGTTTGTGCACTTCACCTTGGAATAACCCAGTGGTTGGGAATCACAACCCCCTGTCCAACAACCCACATGCCACAGATACTCCAGAAGTAGATTGCTGCAGCAATACAACCACCCTACCAAATATATAGGGTGGAACCTGCAGAGGGTTCGTGGAGCACATAAACCTCTCCGCACATGGGCAAGTGGGTTCCCCTTTCCTTTTTTTCAGCACATGTTGCTTTGGAGGAAGTCACCAAGTTTCAGGCACTGCTAGTCAAATATCAAAGGGAGGATCACTGTCAAAAGGGGGAGAGCAGAGGCTCAAGTCTCCAGCGGCACATCTAAAAACTCCTGCACATATTTCTCTGAATCCTACATATGCAACCAAGTACATTAACCACCAGGAAGTGAATTCTTTTACACAGCCCACTGTAGCAACATGGTGACACCAGCACCTAAATATCCCATTTCAACTTACAGGCTCCCACGTTGGTCCACTTTCAAAACAGTGGCAACAGAAGCATTTCTCAAGGCCACATGAAAGTCGCCAAGTAGCAAGCCAGCCTTTGAGTTCCACAGAACTGTTTGTCAGGCCAGGTACTAAACATACAAACAGTGAGGTGGGATCGAAGGACAGAAAAAGATCTTGCCAGTAAAATGCAAGGTAGAAGCTCCGTCCACAACACCTAAGAGGTGTTTCAAGAGGATGATTCAGGGAGGGTTTTTTTTGGGGGGGGGGAACAAATCAAGTTAATGTGTGCCAAGCACAAAAGATCTAGGGCTGCATCAGGACTATGGGGAGAAAGACATTAACGGCAACATTACATTGCTTTGGAAAAATTAATGCCAGCAGCTATAACCTCTAGCAGCTTCCTTGCAGACCGCAGAAAAAAGGAAAAATATCATTCACTGTTTTGAGGCCTTCAAACTTTTTTGAGGAATGTTTTGACTCCAAACCACACTGTTTCTGCATTTAGAGCAGTGTTTCTCAAACTGTAGGTGGGTTGTGAGCCAATTTCAGGACGGTTGTGTAGCGCCTAGAGCAGCCATCACTGAAAAGGTGGGACACTGGAAATAGGGCGGGCTCTGTGGTTGTTTCTGCTTGAGTCAAGGTTGTAAATAGGCTTTTTCTTCCTTTCTGATTCCCTTTGCTATTGGAAAATGGCTGAGAAATAACTTACTGCGGCATTCTCTAAAAAGCAGCAAGTTCTGTTGTCACAATGACAGCACTTCCAGCCATGACATCACTCCTGATGAATGAAAGATTGTCATTCTAAAAAGTGAGTCCCGATGCTGCAATGATGCTGAAACCCTTTTTTATTCTTGCGCCATAAAAACACTGCAAACACCCTGACCTTTAAGGCCAGCCCATCCATGAGGCCACCTGAATCAGCAGCCCTCAGCCAACAGGTTGCTGCGAGGCTCTTGCTGCCTGCCTGCCTGCCTGCCTCTGCTGCTCCTCCTCCACCACCAGTCCCTGAATTTGCAAAAGAAGAGGGAATGGAATGGAGGACAGGGGGAAGTGGAGGAGTGGGAGTGGGCTAGAGTGGAAGAGGACGTGCCGGGGAAAGATGAGTTGGGCCAGAGTGTTTCCATTTTCCATGGCCCTGCCCATGTTAATAGAATATTTTTCTTTGAGTAGGTCTAGCTGGCATCAAAGGGACTGAATTCGGTGTACGACACTAAGGATCGGGATTCTAATCTAGGAAATATCGACTCAAGGGACCTACAGTCACTTCACAGATTAATTATAGCCAAGGTCTGTTTTGGTTCCAGGCAAGTTCATGTTCGACATCCATTTCCTCTGTCCTTGCATTATATAATCTGGACAAATATCTAAGCAACAACGAGACAGCCATGTAGGCAGCACTGGGGTGGGAGTTTTTCCAGTTCGGCACCTTGCACTAGAGATGCGTAAACCCAGGTGTCCTTGAGACTTGTCGTCCAGCTACAAAGAAGGCTGTTTATCCATAAGACGCTCCTGGACTGCCCATTGAACACTGAAGTGATGTTAAACCCCAACCTTGCCACAGGGTGTGTAGTGGTGATAGAACCTGGGCTACAAACCATTAAAGGGGGACTGAACAGATCGACGGAGGAACAAACGTCCCCGTCCCCTGTGTTGACCTGTGGCAGCCCCAGTGGGTCTACTCGGATCTGCGCAGAATCTGAGCAGGCGCAGAACCGAGGAGACCCACATCTGCGTCTTCTGCCATCTCCACCCCCCCCCCCACGGTCTGCCCTCCCCACACCCCATTCCACCCCTCACTGCCTATTCCCCTTCTTTCTGAACCCAGAGAGCAGCCGCAACCACCACCACCATTGAGGTGCCAACTTTTGTGCTGTTGGGCAAGGCCTTCAGCGCCTTAAGCACAGCTGCTCCTTTCCAGAACTGAGCAATTAATGACAAGCTGGTTGCAAAGAGCAAAAATGGTTTTTCAAACTCTTCACTCCTGAATGCTTCTAAACAAACAAACACCAACCTGGCTGTTTTCAGAGCTGGTGATGTTTAAAATACTCTCAAGGGCAGAAAACACGTCCTACCAGGAAGATGGCAACAACATGCAGGTCATGTTCTGGTGTCTGTAATTCCTCTCCAGATTAATTTTTACAAAGATGGCATTTTTGGTTGCTTGAGCTGCCAGGTAAGTATCATTTAAAATGGGACTTTTTTTTTTTTGACATGGACACTTGGCGAAAGTTGAACGACCCACAACCAGAAATTCTCTCGTTCTTCATCTTGGAGATATTCCTGTAGGCCTGCTCCCAAGCTGCAACATAACCAGATTTGCATCCAAGGCTGCATGCAGTCTTACATGCACTTTCCTATGAGTAAGACCCACTGAATTCAGTGGGACTGCTTTCCAAGTAAACGTGCACAGGATAAGACTGCAATCGTATTTAGTTCATACTGGGAGCAAGCCCCATTGAACCAACTGGAATTTACTTCTGAATAAATATGAGTATGACTAGGAGGAGAAAACTTCCCAACTTGAGGCAGTGCACTGCATGCCACTCTCCCTTTCTGGTAGCACATGAGCCGCTACTTTCACTTTTCCTGCTCCCACTCCCTGGGTTCAAAAAGACAGAGCAGAATGGAGCAGAAGAAGAAGCTCAGAGGAGAAGAGAGCAGAGGGATCAAGCACTGGAAGAGGAAGAAGAGAGGAGAGTGGTGGACTAGAACAGCGGTCTCCAAACTCTGGCCCGCAGGCCGGATCTGGTATCTGCTGCCTCCCTCTGCTAAGTGACCTGCGCTCACTGTTCTGCCAGGAAGCAAGGCTACAGTCACAACTACAGTCCCCTGGTGTCACCATGGCCAGCCACTCCCAGGTTCTGTTGCCTCAGCAGGCTGAGCACCTGGCATTCTGGGCAGGTGTGGCTGGCTGCAATGCCACTTGGGGGCTGTAGTCGCGGCTGTAACTGTGCTCCCTGGCGGAACGGTAAGCAAGTGTCGCACCGGGGAGACTTTTGGCTGTTGCAACAGTCTTTTGGAGACCACTGGGCTAGAGTGCCTCCAACGCTGGCCCAGTGGTTCCCAAATTGTGTGGTGTATCACTTTAGGGCACCACAGCACACTCACAGAGGTGCTGCAAGATGTCCCCGGTCACCACTCCTACAGGCTTTCCTGTGGCGCCATTTTGGATCTCATGGGATTTTGCAAGATCCAAGATGGCGGAGCCAAGAAGAAGAGGTTGCAGGGGTGCCATGACTCCAGTAAGTTTGGGAACCACTGCTCTAACCGACCACTCTCCATCACACTCCCTCTTCCACTTCATTCCCCTCTGTCTTTTTTTTTTAAATCCAAGGAGCAGGAGAGGTGGACACAGTGGGTTCCTTCTGCTAATTGGCTCCCTAAGGCAACCATCTCAGTCAGCCTCATGGATGGGCCGGCCTCGACGAGTGACAAACTACACAGGTAGAGCTAAACTGAATCTTACATTAAACTTAGAACTCCTGTATGAGACACCCAAATTGAGTCAAAGGCAGAAAGATGCCTTGAGGGGATGAAACAGTGATGCAACCAAAGGTATTGCTAACAAAGCCCTTTGGAAGGCAGAGTGCTTCAGAAATTAATCCTCTTTTGTTGATATGACTCCATCTTCTCCAGGCACATCTCTGCCCTGTGTTGTTGTCTCCAGTTTCACACCTGCTTTCCAAATCAACAAGAGTAATCTCAATATCCCAACTAGCAGTCACTTGGAAGGGACAGATTTGCACCCAATTTTGCTCTCCAACTATTCCAAACAGAGAGTAATGAGAACATAAGGATTTACACACTTTATTTAGACTGCAACCCTGAATGCAGCTGCAAGGAGGGAAAGTCCCATTGAAGATAGTAAGACTTACTTCTGAGTAAACACACAAGGGTGGCACTGTCCGAGGGGTCTCTTGTTTGGATACTGTTGAGTCTGCACAAGTACCTAACCTCGCTTCTCATTTCTGTTAAATAACCACAGTCCAAAATCATTTCTGTCCTCTTTCTGTGCACCTATGAAGACTCTCAATATGTGCACACGGACACATGCACGCACGCACACACGCACGCGTGCACAAACACAGCCCTGAGTGCAGAAATGAGAGCCAGTCAGCTTGTTGAACTCTGGCTGCCCAAGTGCCCATTCAAACATTTTGTCATCTACTTCTAGAAGAGACACATAAATCACACTCAAGAATATAATTGTTACAACTGGCCAGTAAAACTAAATAACACAGAATTTTCAGATTTAATATTATTAAGAATATTATTAGAGTTGTACAGATATTATAGTGCCATCCAGGATTGGTGTAGGACATGTATTTTTACATGCATATAAAATTATATTAATGCAAGTGCTTCTGATACGAATTTAAAAAGTACTACTAGTATGAGTTAGTACAGTAAGTATATAACAATGTTTCTCAAAGTGTGCTCCTAGGAGCTCAGGGGCTCCTTAACACCCTCCAGGGGCTCTATGAATGCACCATAAGTGCCACCATCTTTCCTCCTGCCCAATTTGCTTGTCAATTCTTAGACTCCTGTTAGGAACGTAGAGGGCTCCTGTGACATGGCCTCTTGTAGGTGGCCCCCAACCTCAGTTTTCTGATCTGCTTTGTGGAAATAACCCATCTTACCGACAAAAGGTGAAGACTTTTGTTAAAACCAACCAAAAAGTGACAAACTTGAGCTCTTGAATCCTACAGAGTTCTCTATCAAGCTAGGGGCCCAATCCTATCCAACCTTCCAGTGCCGGTGCAGCCATAATGCAGCCCCGAGGAAAGGGAACAAATGTTCCCTGCCCTGGAGGAGGCCCCTGTGACTGCCCCCCCTACTGCAGGATGCAGTGCATGCCTCTTCAGAGCATCAGGTTTAACCTCTTTCATCTCACAACACATTGAAAAGATGCTAAAATTGTCAAGGCACAAAGTCCATTTTTTGACAACTGGCAAGGGACACCATGCTGCTAGTGGGGCAGGGGGCTTGCATCCCCCAACGGCCCTACTAATAAATGATCCTCTCCCAAACTCCTGCAACAGACCTACGGACCATTTGCAAAGAATCAGTGTGCCACGGCACACTGGTGGAAAATTGCTGTTCTAGAGTCAAACATTTGAGATAAAGATCCCTAGACACCATCAACAGCCATCTAGGAGCACACAGAATCCAACCCTACACCTCTTTGCCACTTAAGAGACTGGCGTGATGAGAATCTATGAGGGGCCTTTGGAGCCCACCTGAAGCTTGCAGAGGTCTGGTCTGAGCAACAGTCACAAATGTTGTCCCCTCTCCATCCCCAGTTTTGATGGGAGAATAAAAGAATGACAGTACTCCATGCCCACGCAACTATAAATCAGTGCCTTTGCATGCCCCAAATTGGAGAGCTTCCGTCCCAGAGGCTGACGTCCCCTAACCCAAGAGGGGCTCATTTCACAGCAAACCCTAACGTGCCACCAAGAGCGCACTTTTGAGTTGCAGCTGCCATGAGAACGTGGCACCATGACATCTTGGGCTGCCTGGGGTTCTAGACATGCTGTAAACCCGGAGGGAGAGCCATGAAGGAGCCGCTGCGACTGGGCATAAGGAACCACCGGGGTTGTTGAGAGCGCCTCCAGGAAGCAGGAGGAGAGCCTCCAGGTTCAGGGGCACTCTAGTGCGGAACACCAGCGGCTGGGAAACAAGAGGACTGTTTGCCTCCATGTCCTGCTTTGTGCTGTTTTCCAGAAGCATCTAGTTGGCCACTGTGAGAACCAGGAGGTTGGGGGAGACTCCCCCAGATGGCCACTGCCCTAGACCCAGACCCAGACCCACGGCGGCTGCTAACTCTGGGATCAGCCCGAAGGGCGCGAGGGGACCTTCTACCAAGCAGACCAGGTTGTTCCTCAAACAAGGTTGTTCTTTCCAGCGGCTGCAGGTGGTGGGCTTTCTCTCCCAACCATTTTCTCTCCCCTGGGGGTCCCAGGGGTCGAGCCGAGGGTGTTTCAGGATCCACAGCTGAGGTCATCCCCCTCCACCCTGAGGTCTGGCGCGCCCCGCCCTTGGCGTGGCTGAGGCTCCCCATGCGCGAGGAGCCATGCCCCAGCAGCACCCCATCGTCCGGCCGTGCCCCGCAAGGTCTCCGCCACTGGAGGCGCGCGCTCCTTCGGAAGTCTCCGCAGCTGCCCAAAAGTTGGAGGGTCCGGCAGTGCCGCTGACGGGCGGAGGGGGGGGGGGCTCTTCTCTCCCCTCCATCCTTCCTCGCCAGTTTACTAAACGGGAGGAGGCTGCATTTGGCCAGAGGCTGCTACCCGTCCGGGGCGGTTGGGAAGCGGGCGAGAGCCTCTGCCCTGGGCAAGATGCTCCTGGACGCCGCCCAGTGCGCTCCGAGCTGGGGCGCTTGGAGGCAGGGGTCGGGCTTTGCAAAGGGGCTCCAACCAGGGGGGCGATGCAGGGCTCCAGGGTGACGTCCCCGCCAAGGAACGGTCCGAGGGCTCCCCCCCCCCCCGGGCTCACCTGGCCGGTCGGCCTGCAAGCTGAGCGTCCCGACGACCAACAGCCAGAAGCAGCAGCCGCTCCGCGCGGCCCGAGCCATCTCCATCCCCGCGCCCGGATCGGGGCTCAGGGCAGCGGCCGCTCCGGTTATGGAGCCTGCGCGGCGCGACCTCCCAGTGCCGGGACCACCCCCGGGGAGGAGCAGCCGGCTCCTCCCCGCCTGGCGGGCACCGGGCTGGTCGCAGGGCCGCTGCTGCCGCGGAGGAGGCGGCGCCTCCCCGGCTCCGAGCGGGAGGAGTCGAGGGCGGTCCGCAAGGGGGGGCGGACCCAGGTGGGCGGGGGTCTCTGCAGCCACTTGGCAGGGTCTTCACGGGGCTAGAGGGCAGGCAGGCAGGCCTAGCGATCGGGCGCTTTGCGGTCTCCCGGGCCCCCCCCTCACCCGCCCGCGCTCCTTTGCTGTGGGGGCTCTCAACGGGACCCTTCCACGTTCACACGCTGCGCTGCGCGTCTTCTCCGTCCGTGCGCATGAAATGTTTTCTGCCAAAGGGCCGCAGCGCGTTCGTTTTCCAGCGCCTGCAGGGCTGGGCGGAAAAAATTCCTGGCCCGAAGCGTAGAGAGGCGCTGCTGCCGCCAGCCAAGGATGACCACGCTGAGCAGGCTGGATCCAGAGCCTGACTCGCTCGGCCGGGAGCCGCTCCCCGTAGGCCCCGCCCCTCCTCCGTCCGGGAAGCGTCTTTTCACACTGCGACCCTCCTGGAGCCCGGGAAACGGGACAGGTGCACAGGGCACGGCGGGGGTGGTGGTGCTGGCACCGTCCGCAGTGCCCTTGCTTTTATCGTACAGGCCTCAGCACGAGACTGGGCATTGAGTCCAGTGCCAGGGCATCTTTAATCATAACATTTAAGGTCGCAGTAAACTTAGCCTTAGTTTTTAGTGTTTTTTTTGTAGTTGGTTCTTAATGTTTGCTGACTTCAGTTTGAAATCCCTGTGTCTCCACTTTCAAAAATCTGAGTCAGTGTCTGAAAAAGCCACATGTGAGCAGAGACCATCATGCAATGCTTCCAATTTGCATGGGAGATTAGCATGTGCCTGCCCCCCCCATTATTAGGCAAATTAGAAGCATTGCATGATGGTCTCTGCTCACATGTGGCTTTTTCAGACACTGACTCAGATTTCTGAAAGTGGAGACACAGGGATTTCAAACTGAAGTCAGCAAAGGTAAAGAACCAACTACAAAAAAAAACACAAAAAACTAAGGCTAAGTTTACTGTGACCTTAAATGTTATGATTAAAGATGCACTGGCACTGGAAAAAAGTGTTCTAAATAAATAGGGGAAAGTCTACACTGTAGATGCCTTCCTGATCTGTGGAGCACTGGTCTACCCATAGCTGGTCCTAATAGGTAGATCTGGGCTCTGCTGTTATTTCTAATGCCATTTCCATATAGGGAGCCTACTGAGCCCAATGTGGGGGGGGGGCTACTGTTGCTCCTCTAGACAGGGCACAACCTTTCCTGTTTGTTGTCCTTGTCCAGTGTTTACTTGGCTCTACTGTTTCTAAGTTCTCCTGGCTTCTTGAAAGGTTTGCAATGCACCAACCCCCACGAACTGCAGGTGGGCATAGCCAAGCCAAGAGCTGCTCAGCCACTTGGAGAGTGGCTGTGAGGTGGGGGCAGGAGGACCATGGGGGGGGTGGACCTCTCTAGCAGCCACAACATCATCACACCACTGCAGTTACTTCCGGTCAGGAGGCACAAGAGCCAGGTATGCCACCGAGTCCAACTCCTGAACCACCACACCAGAGGTCTCCAAACTTCTTTAGCTGCATTTAAATACAGGGGTGGAGCTTAGTCGAATGATACCCAGCGCTGCTTAGGTGAGGCTGGGGCCTCCCCATGGGGATCTGCGCCTGCTAAATGGCCTCTGGCTGAATCCGGAGCCTGCCCTCCCGCCAACCACAGTCTCTCCTGCCACCAGTCCCTGTCCCAGAGCCTCCCTCGCGCATTCGCTCCCTTACACGCGCCTCAGATCTGCACCTGCGAAACAGGGCCGTGCGGCCTCCCAAGCCCACCCATGTCCCGCCCTCAGCCTCCCTCCCTCCCACCAACCCCGTGTCCCGCGCCGGCTGGCTTCACCCTGCCTGCACCCCCGGTCCCGTTGCTCTACAACCGACACAGGGGTGCTGATCAGTGCCCCCCCTGTCAACGCTGAGGCCATCACGTCAACACTACGGCAGCTTTGGCTTGCACTGTTAATGAACTGGACTCTGGAGTAATCTCAGGACCAGCAGATCACAGGAAAGGAAATACACAGTACAGAGCCTGTTCTGAGAGTCAACCTTCAGGAACCTGTCAAGGCCTTCAGAGGGACTAAAAATGCCACTTCTGTGTCTTGACCATTTTTGGCCTTCCGGAGTCATCCTGAGGACCCGCAGGCTGTCCGTGGCCGCCCTGGCCCTCAGAATACAGAGCACAGCTTGGAGGGCGCAGGCCAGGCCAGCCAGGTCAGGAGGGCCGGCGGCTCACAGGGGACCAGAGGCTTGCTGCGGGCCGGATAAAGGCTCCGAGGCCTGCATCTGGCCCGCAGGCCAGGGTTTGACAGCGCTTGCACTACCCCACCCTGGCTCTCTCTTACCAAGCGCCCTCCATTTGGCTTCCAGGACACAGGGCCGTGTGTGCCAATATCCTCTCCAGCATCATTTATTGACTGGTTTGACCAGCAGGTGATGTTGGGTGTCTTTGCACCAGGCAAGTACATCCCAGCACAGTCCACGTGCCCGTCACAAGTGCCCCTCTTGGATCCGGTCCCTTGGGGCTAGCCATGATGCTCCTGGGGTGGGCACCACTGGCAAGAGGGGAACTCTCTGTCTGGCCTCTCTGCACCACTCCTCCCTGTCCCTGAATGTATGTATGTATGTCCCTGTCCCTGTATGTATGTATGTATGTATGTATGTATGTATGTATGTATGTATGT
>JAJKFI010000214.1:262496-276446 GCA_029204185.1 Lerista edwardsae | reverse complement strand
TGTATGTATGTATGTATGTATGTATGTATGTATGTATGTATGTATGTATGTATCACATGTTTATCCCTCCCTCCTAGGACCTCGGGATGCCCTCCTGACAAGTTAGAGAGGAATGGCACGGGAGAGCTCCTCTGCACCAGGATACTTTTCATTCAAAGCCAAGGAGGGAGGAGGCAGCAGCAGATGCCCCACAGAATAAGGGAGGCCCACATTGGGGTGCAGCCTCAGAGCTCAGGGGATCCCGATGTGTCGCTGCTCATTCATAAACTCAAGGGAAATTGCCAGGTGTCACAAAACCAGCTCCAGACGAGAGACCTCAGCCAACCCATCTTCAGAGCTCCGCTCTCCTCTCCTCCACATTCCCTTTCCCACTCCCTCTCCTACCTTCCCAGGAACATCCTCTAAAACTGCAGAGTTAGAACAGATGAAAGACAAGATTTCTGCAGCCAGCGTGTCAATCTGTGGAACTCCTTGCCACAGGTTGTGGTGATGGCATCCAGCCAGGTGCTTAAATGAGGATTGAACAGATTTAGGGAGGAAAGGTCCATCACAGGTTACACGCTGTGGTGGGTATGTGCAACCTCCTTGGTTCTAGAGGTCGCCTGCCTCGGAATGCCAGCTGCGAGGGAGTGGCTGCAGGATGCAGGGATCTTGCTGCCTTGCGTGCTCCCTGAGGCGCCTGGTGGGCCACTGTGAGATGCAGGAAGCTGGACTAGGTGGGCCTTGCCCTGATCCAGCGAGGCTCTGCTTATGTCCTTATGTTCCAGTCGGAGGAGTGGCGTCCTTAACAATGTGGGGTCCCGCTGAAGCTGTCCCAACAGAAGCAAAGCCATCCCAGTCCGCTTCTTTAGTATTTGCTCCCCCTTTCTTGTCCGTCTCCCAAGTGTCTGCCGCCTTTCCTTCCCTGCATGGCTTCCCAACCAGTTCTGGGGCGGAAGGGGCAGTGGCACTCCTCCGAGAGGGGGGGAAATGTAAAGTGTGGCGGGACCCTGAGCTCCTGTGTAACGCAGCCCCTCCCCCTCCCCTCTAGAGCCATTTGCAGCTCAGAGAGCAAAGCCTCCAAGCCAGCTCTTCAAGCCACGAATGGCTCTGGAGTTGAGGGGGAGGGGGAGCTCCCCAGGAGTTAACCAGGAGCTCAGGGTCCTGCCACTCTCAGTGTTCCCCCACTCCAGAATGCCACTGGGAAGGGGAGACCATGCAGGAGAAGGTGTGATGGACAGCTCAGAGCTGCCAGGGAGGCACAGAGCAGCTGAATGAAAGCTGCTGGCTGATTTTTTCTTTCCATAGTTATCCAATTAGTTATCTCTGGGGAGGGAATTATAAAAATGGGAGAATCTGAGTTTTGGGTTCACTTTTTTGGGGTCTTGTATGAATTCTGTCTTGGAGGAAAGCTGGTTTCAGGAGTTTTTGCTGTGTTTAAATCAACACACCCCTTCCCATTCCATTGATTTGAGATGAGCCACTCCGTCCAGCAATTCATTTCTATTTGTCTCTGGTGGTTTTGTCCCCAGGATTCAGACCCATTCTCCCAATCAGAGGTGGATCTAAGGGGGGGGGGCAAATCTCTAAGTGTTGCAAGAAGCCTTTACTTACCCTGTCATGTAAATCCCTCCTCTCCCTTGCTGCTGTAGCCAGTAAGCAATGCCAAGATGTTGCTTTTCCCTGTGAGGATAGGCTAGAACAGTGCAGGAGAGGAGTGTTTTCCACTGCAAGGTAAGGCTTCTTGCAAAACTTACAGATTTGCCCCCCCTTAGATCCACCTCTGCTCCCAATAGCTTGTTCAACCCAACTGCCCAGGGGCAGCCCCATCCATGAGGCCAACTGAGGGTATTGCATCAGGCAGCAGTTGGGGGTGCCCCTCTCTGACCGCCTACTTGCCTCCACTGCCCCTCCTCTTCCTTCTGCACCCTGAGTTGGAGAACAGAGAGGAACTGTGGAGGGAAGGGCCGAGCTAGGACTGAAGAATGGGAGGAACTCTCTGGCACATCGTGAGAGCACTGCGAGTTTTTTGCATGCTTCTACTGTTAGTGCCGATCCAGAGGACCTTGACTAGACATGGCACAGCTTCAATGGGATGCTTTCAGAAAGCATCGTAATCTTTCTGAAAGGGCTTCGGGGCATTAGCAGTTTTTCACCTGTGCAACAGGAGATGTTCGTGGGCTGTTAGTGCAGGAAAAGGTTGGTCTGTTTCATGCCATGGGCAGCCCAATCCTAAGTAGCACCAACATAGTAAGGCCAGCATAGCAGGGCCACATCCTGTGGCAAGGAGTTCCATAGCTTATGGAACTAATAAGCTGGGTATTAGCTGGGTAAAAAGCTACCTGCATCCTGCAATGGACCAACTAATAAATAGAGGGGGGGGGAACAGTGATAGCAACATAAAAACACGTAACACCACTTCCTGTACTTCTCATTGTTGTAAAAAATATGAAAAAGTAAAACCACTTTATTTTGATTTTATGTATTATTTAATGGATAATGACTGTGGCTGAATCTGCTGACACTATAATATCTATATCATCTACCCAGTACACTTTTAAAGTGATTATAATTTAATTCTACTGTATATTTTGAATACAAACACCTAACAATGCTTTTTTGCATTTGGAAAATACAAAAATTTCTGGAAAAAACCCAGTTTTCTCCCGTGCCTTGGGCAAAAGAGCCATACAGAGTCCCACCGGCTACAACCTTCCTTCCACTTAATGGCTCCTAATTAGCATGACCTCTCCTAATTGTTCAGCCTGATCTCACCCCTGACCTCGCAGCCAGGGACCAAAGTGGTTAGACTATACACACGTTAGGGAAGAGAGGGTGCCTATAACTCCCCATGCAGGAACATTGACATTCCCTGTTGAGTAGGGGGGGTGTTCTCAAGCCCCAGAGGCAGTTAAATAAGAGAGGGTTGTGAGAGAGTTAGTCTGGAAAAGAGTCTGGAAAACAAGGCTGCTAACTGGGACTGTGGGGACCCTCCTCCTCTCCTCCACACTTCCTCTGGCTCTCCATTCCTCACTTCCTTTTCAAAGCCAGGGAGCAAGTGTGGCGGAGTAAACTTCCATGATAACCTGGCCCTGCCCACGTCATACACCTTGATGGACGAGATCTGCATGTCTTGGATGAGTCTTGCACCCCTAGCAATGTGCCACCATTTACTGGAGGTGAGCTAGCGAGACTCCAGCCCTGCATTGTGGCTGTGGGGCAAGGAGGGGGCGGAGGGGGCACAGTTGCTGTGAGAAATGGATTCTGACTCAGGCGCATTCCTCCCCCACCTCATCCGCTAACTCATTCCAGTGTTCCCCCTCCCTCCCATACCCTGTAACCAAGTAAAGGTTATAGCAGCCTTCCACCTCCACAAAAATGTTGTGATGCCAGCCTAATTGCAGTCTCTGCCCTGCCTGGAGAAGGGGAGAATTTGCAAGTCATCCTGTGCCACCTAAGGGGCATCGTTCAGCGATCAGATCATTCTGCACCTGCAGCAGCCTCACCATCCAAAAGTGCCTTTTCTCAAAACTATAAGGTGCTTTATAAGCTTCAGTCCTCTGCCCTTTGGGTCTCTGAACAGGTGCCTGCAGTCCTAGGCTTAATGTGTCCCATGTCCACGCTGGGTCTCTGGTCCTACTGACTTCCCTGATGTTCAGTCAAACGGTGTGAGGAGGAGTCAAGAGCGCTTCCTAATTGATCAGGGTGTGTACATTTGCCCTGCGGATTTACGGGCGGGTGAAGTGCTGGCACTTGGTGAGATCAGTGGGGGAGATAAAAACCCAAGCTAATTAAAACACTGCCCTAGACTTATGAGCACCTCCAGGATGTTACTGGACTGTCTCTTCTTGAAAATATTCTGGAGAAGGTATCGGAGCTCAACAACAAAGAAAAAGAGGTGGAGAAAAGAAGAAGGAGACACACGGCCCTCTTCCTCTTTTGGCATGAGTAGAAGGTGTAGTCAATAATGTATGTGTTTGGCCCAGAGCCAGAGCAAAGCAAAAATGCCAATACAAAATAACATCCAAGAACAGGGCAGGAATTTTGCACACGTATATTACTGGCCCATCAATGGCCCATTGGTTGCCTCAGGTAGCACACCCACCTTGGTCTGCCCCCTCACCTCCCTAGATCAGGGTGAAAGAGGGAGGAGAGGAGAGTGGTGGCTTAGAGTGGACACTCTGAGCCAGGGGCAGCACATTCGAAGGAACTGCTGAAAGAGACTGATACTGTTTCTCCACAGTGGCTCTGGGCTGTGGGCTGCAAGTTCTTTGGGATCCGAGGAAGAAGCAAGTCTAGTCCAAGGCTGTGATAAAAGAGCTATATTTGTCTAACTGCTATATTTCTCAAACTGTGGGTCATGACCCACTAAGTGGGTCACAAGCCACTTAGGCAAGTCCCCATTCATTTCAATGTGCATTTTATTTTTTGTGACCGAGAGCGCAATTCTACACTGGAGTTAGGCCAGCATAAGCTAAACCAGCAAAGTCTGGCCAGCACAAGAGCCACCATAAAGCATTTTTGGACTACTCTCGGAGATAGGGAGGATGGCTCACAATTGTGTGCTGGCCTCTCAAACTCTGAGAGTGGCCCAAACATACTTTACAGTGTCCCTTGTGCTGGCCAAACTTTGCTGGCTTAGTTTATGCCGGCCTAACTCAGTTTAGGGTTGTGCCCTGAATTTGGGGAAATATTACAGTTCTGTACTTCTAACAGGTGACTAAGTATGTGCTTTTACCAATGATCATCAATGGTGCTTACTCCTGCGTGACAGTGGCTAGGATTGCTGCCTTTGGGGAATTTTTAAAAAACAGATCAACAACTGCTTAGGAGGTTCAGGAGTGTTCTTTATTTTAAATAAAAATTTTAATTTATACTTATCAACTTTTAATTTACTAAATTTATTTGAATTTGTTGTATGGGGGGTGCTAGAAACTTTCCTGCTCGATGATGTCACTTCCAGCCATGACATCACTTCCAGGTTAATGACATCATTTCTGGTGGCTCCTGACAGACTGACATTCTAAAAAGTGGGTCCTGGTGCTAAAAGGTTTGAGAACCACTGGGCTAAAATATAAGAGCATCAACTTACAGGAGCATTTCCAGGCAAAAGACTTCTGGTGATTTCAGGCAACCCACTGGTAGCACAGCCTGTTAACATCCATAAGCAACATCCAGGGGCAACAGGCTAAGCTAATTGCAAGATCACATAGACTACGGCATTTATTTCTATTGATTTCTCAGGAAATCAGAGCTAATTAGCAAGAAACAGACTAATAGACAGCAGAGCAATATATGTTGCTGTAAATATGACTCTTGCCCAGGTTCTCATCATTAAGAGGCATCTCATCAAACAGGTGCAGCAGATAATTGGCCAGGCTGATACAAGCAAGAGATAACTACAGATCTTTAGTTTCTGCAGAAAGTACTAGTAATTGTGTTTTCAGAGTAACCAGCTGTGGCTGTGGCTTTTAGCTCAACTTCTTAGGGAAAAGAAGGATCTCTTCCTAATCCTTCTTACCCAGCAAGGGCAACACAACCTGGAATGTGCCTAATGCAACAACCCTAAATTCTTATTGTGGT
Source organism: Lerista edwardsae (assembly GCA_029204185.1). Taxonomy (NCBI): domain Eukaryota; kingdom Metazoa; phylum Chordata; class Lepidosauria; order Squamata; family Scincidae; genus Lerista; species Lerista edwardsae. The sequence continues at coordinate 270,884 of JAJKFI010000214.1, read as the reverse complement.
TCTCATGTGCTGCTGTCAGACCTGGAAGTGTAGGACTTCTGGTTTTATTTACATGGACAGCGCAAATGAAGGGAAACAAAGGGAACCATCCCAGAAACAAAGGGAACCTTCCCAGAAAACAAAGGGAACCATCACATTTATAGGAAAAGAACAGAATAGTCCAAATTTTTATATCTTTTGCTTTTCCAGAAGAGTTTTGTGAGTCTGTCTTTAGGAATGTTTTAAAGGGCCCAATGCAATCCAAGTTTCCAGTGCCGGACCGGTGCATCTGCAATGCAGCCCTAAGGAAAGGGAGCATACAGTACATTCCCTTACTTGGAGGAGGCCTCTGTGACTGCCCCCCTCCACTGCAGGATGCCAAGCGATAGTAAAGAACCTGAAAACACGTGAAAATGGAAAAGTGGGTCATTAGGAGAATTGATCTCTGCAATATCAGTGTACCCATTCCACAGAGGAATGTGACTGATGTGTGCCTCTGCATGATTTACTGCTCAGGTGCTGCCTTCTTCCCATCAGCTTCCTCTGTGCCTTAGATCGCCAGTGTGCATCTTGGAAATTCTGCCCTAGATAGAATTCTTCCTATCGCCATGCAACAAGTTAAATATGTCCTATCAGTCCTGTACAAGTTGGGTGGTGGTGGTGGTGGTCATCATCATCAATTATGCCAAACTATTGAGGTATATACCAAATGACTGAGGACGTACGGCAACATATAAAACAGGGCGTTTCATATTCAGCCACCAGTTAAGTCAAAATTACAAAGTAAGAAACAGCATATTAAATGCTAATGGCCCAGATATGTTAACGAGGCTGTTAAAAGAGTGGGAGATAGCAACGACATGTGCAAAACTGGTTTTGCCATGGTGGCTTCGCATCCAACACTAGTCAGACATGCCAGATCGTGCCACCGGGAATACATACATTAAGGGCTCAATCCTAACATGGAGTTAGGCCGGCACAGTTGTGCCAGCAATGTTTGGCAGGCACAAGAGCCACCTTAAAGCGCATTAGGACCACTCTCTGAGTCAGGGAGGATGGCACACCTCTGTATGCTAGTCTCTCTGACTCTGAGTGGTGGTCCAAACATACTTTACAGTGTCCTTTGCACCAGCCAAACTTTGCTGGCACAACTGTGCCAGCCTAACTCCAGGTTGGGACTGCACCTTAAAATATCAAAGATCCCTGTGATCCTAGAGCATCCATTCCACAGAGGAGGCTAACTGATGTGTCTCTGCATGATGGACTGCTCAGACACTTCGTCCTTCCAATCAGCTTACTCCGGGGAGTTGGAATTACTGCAGCAAAACTTAGTTGTTCTTGCTACAGAGATGTAGCAGATAATTTGGTTGTTCTTGCTACAGAGATATAGCAGATCTACCTGCTCTCAGAGGAAAATTGCCTGTTTATCTCTGAACAAGTCCCTCTTCCTCCTGCCTGGAGCCCTGCTCAGAATTGTGACTCATGCATAAACACACAGAGGGACAGGGGTCCTCCAAGGACTGGCAATTCTTGCTCTTTCAGATTTTACAAGTAACTTTTTCAGGGTGTGAGAACAAAGTGTGCTTCTAGCTAGAATCAGTGCCTCAATTGTCAAATGTTTGGGAAATAAAGGCTGAGATTGTAATGGACCACTACAAATGCATTCCACCACCCACCAACTCTATCCCTCTCCCATACTGAACCACCCATAAAATCCAGGTTTTGTCTCATTTTACCTGCTACAAAAGATCTAAACACACTAACTGCCAAAAGGCATCCATTTCCATAAAGGGCACAAACCTATACATGTCTACTCAGAAGTAAGTCCTGGTGTGTTCAATGGGACTTACTCCCAGGAAAGTGTGGATAGGATTGCAGCCACAAGCAATACCAAAGTCAGCCCATTCAGGAGGCCAACTGAGGCTGTCGTCTCAGGGAGCAGAGGAGCAGCGGAACAGCTACTTCTGCTTGCTCACTTGCCTCTACAGTTTGGTTTGTTTGTTTTAGAAAAAATGAAACATGAAACAAACAAGGACTCCCCTCCCCATTTTCCCAAAATAACTTTATTACGTTGTATTTCCCATCATAACAACCTGACAGACGAGACCTGTCAATGCAATGAGCTCGTGCATAATTTTTCCAGCTAAGTCTTGGCTTGTCACCCTTCGTCCCAACTGTGTCTTCTCACAAAGCAAGGCAAAGCAAAAGGCATTTTCATTTTTGGCACAAATCCAAAAAAAAACCTTTGAGTGCACAAATGCAACAAATGCATGCCTGTAGGCAGAGACGTCATCCGGGCGCGTCAGGAACCGGAACGCCCGGATGATTGGCAGCCCTCCGCCCCTAAGGCAGCGGGCAGCCACACCTCCCTGCACCTCCCTGTGCCTTGAATCGCTCCATTTCAGAGCGATTCGGACGCGCGGGAGGGCAGGCGGGCCCAGGAGCAGCTCGCCCGTCCTCGGGAGAGGCGGCGCGGCCCGGGCCCATCTGCGGAACTGGCGGAATGGCGTACCAGGCCGTTCCGCCAGGATGACACCACTGCTTGTAGGCATGAACACTATACAATGGGACCCCAGTATGTGCAGATCTGGCATCCATAGATCTGACTTACTGGGGGTGCCAGTGGTTACCTGGGTCCCACTTTAAATGTATTGAAAAACCAAAAAAGCACCAAAACCATCCTTCCTACCTTTGCGCAGCCAAACGGTGCCATTTCCAAGCCTCTCGAGGCTAAAAATAGCTCTAAAGACCCATGTCCGGGGTTACGCAGAAATTCCTTGCTCCTCCCAGGTTTGGTCCAGAATACATCTGGTCCAGAATGTGGATCCTGAGGGTTGGGAGAGTTAAAACAGATAAAAGGAAATACTTTATTACCCAGCGGGTAGTTAATCTGTGGAACTCTTTACCACAGGAGGTGGTGATGGCATCTGGTCTGGATGCCTTTAAGAGGGGATTGGACGGATTTCTGGAAGAAAAGTCCATCGTGGGTTATAGGCCATGATGGATTGTGCAACCTCCTTACATTAGTGGTGGGCTACTTCAGAGCAGTAGTGTCAGCCTACCGGTACGCTGGGCGTGTCTTCCGGGTGAGCAGCAGCGCGATCGCTGCAGCGGGCGGGCTTTCGCCGTTACGCAACAGAACTGACACTACTGCTTCAGAGTACCGGGTGCAAGGGAGTGGCAACAGGATGCAAGCGTCTTGTTGTCTTGTGCCTCCCTGGGGCACCTGGTGGGCCGCTGTGGATACAGGAAGCTGGACTAGATGGGCCTTTGGCCTGATCCAGCGGGGCTCTTCTTATGTTCTTATGTTCCACTTGCCCTGAATGAAACACCCTTGTTGGGGAAGTGAGATTGACTGTAGTGGACAGCTTGATGGCACTCATAGTGGCAGACCCAACTCTTTTTATTTTTTATTTTTGTAAATAATTTTATTTTTTTCTACTATACAGGTATGGGTAAAGGATAGATACATAGAGTAAGGGACGACAAAGGATTAAACAATAGGTATAAGGAGGGTTACATCAAAGTTTACTAACAGCAATATTTACTACAATATATATCATCTGAAAGAGAGAAAAAATTAATCACTGAAACGACAACTTCATATCTAATCTATTGTTCATTAATAATTGTATATATTTTTTCTCTATTTAACTCTAATGGTAACTTCTTCTATTTCACTACCTGTTCATATTCTTAATCTGGATTTTATATGAAGTCTGAAAGGTTTGATCCTTACATAATTAAATCATCATTATCTTGTACAATTCTTTATCTCATGACTTCTTTTCTTTTTTACTCCTCTTTACCAAATCTTACCATATCTCTGAGTCTCATATACATGAACAGATCATAAAAAATATTTAAAATGTTACCATGCCATTTAATTAAAAAGCAATGTTTAAGCAAATAATTGAGACAGATGGATAAAAAATAAAAGAAAGAAGGGAAGTAGAAAAGAGAGAGAACAAAAAGAGAAAAGAAAAGAAGAAAGGAGAGATTGTAACATATAGTCTGGTAGTTCCATTTTATAAAATTCTTGTCAAAATTAATGTCTTTGAACAGTTTTATACTTTAATAAATCAGTTAACACCATTGTTCTATTCAATACATAAATCTTTAAAATTTTAGTTGAATTCAGCTTGTTATTACAACTTTTCTCTGGTTTTAAATCTCATGTTTATCAAAGTTGATAATGCTTTATTCTCTTACAATATGCATTCCCTTCTCTTAAGTCAGATATATAATTCACTTTCACAAAAGAGAAGAGAAATCTATCTCTTTTAAGTTTAATTATTTCTGTTGCAAGACCACTACGTTCATTTACCAATTAAAGTCAAAACAAAGTAATTTAAATACATTTCTTAGACATTCTGTTAAGTCTCAATATTCTATTATAGTATTCCATTTCCAAAAGTTTCATCTGATCTTTATATTCCCTTTCTCTTATTTCACATCTCCTGTTCCTTATTCTTTCCTAAGATGTTTACATTTTGCTAACGCGTCATAGGAATAATTTTGTTGAACTGTAATTCTTTAAAAGTAACCTTAACATTAACTCGTACTTAGCACGTTATTAATCTATCAGCAACATAATCTTGACGAGATAAGAAGGCTTACAATCATTAGATCAATTACAAAATTAGAGCCAGGGAGCGGCTCCCTTTTCAGCCCCCATTTCTGCTGCCTCCAGCTTAAAGAGAACGTGGTATTTTCTCTTCTGGTTTCCCACAAATAAAAGTCAGCAAATTAAATCCAGATAAGTTCCATATCAATCAATCAATCAATCAATCAATCAATCAATCAATCAACAGGTACTTATACACCGCTTTTCAACATGAAGTTCACAAAGCGGTTTACAGGCAAATAGTAATAATAATAAAATTAAATGGCTCCCTGTCCCAAAGGGGCTCACAATCTAAAAAAATGCAGAACACCACCAGCAACAGCCACTAGAAAAGACTCTGCGCAGGGGTGAATGGGGCCAATTGCTCTCCCCCTGCTAAATATAAGAGAAACACCACTTGAAAAAGTGCCTCTTGCCCAGTTAGCAGGGGTTTATATACTTCCACACATGGATACATGCAAAGTTCTGCAAAAGAATCTTCTTCACAATTAAGAATATTTCCAACTCCTTCGATGATCTTGTATTGCTGTTTGATGCCATTTTCCTAAGTTGTTTATATAAGGAGGCATGTCTTCTGATTATTTTTCCCAAACTATAATTCTTTAAAAGTGAGCTTAACGTTTACTCGTATTTATCACAATGTTTATCTGTCAAAAATATAAATCTTGATGAGTTAGAAAAGCTTACAGTCTAATGCAAATCAGTTACAGAGTTAAATTCAAACAGCGTTTTCTTTACTCCCAATTCTGCTCACCTCCCTTTTAAAAATAACATGGTGTTTCCCCTTCTTGTTTCTTGCAAGCAGTAAGCATCAGGTTAAGTCCAAATGACTTCCATACAGTTCCATGAAGAAAATCAAGCATATCTTTATGCACCCCAGTTGGGAATCTAATAAATTTTAGTGCTTTCTTTGGCCCTACTGAAACTTTACGATGACCATCTGGTTTCATTAGGTGCAATTTGCACCTCCTCACCAATCACTCCAGTAGTTGTCTTCATTAGCATAAATGAAGTTACATCTCACCGTTACTTCTCCTTCCCCCTCCAGCTCATTAACTTGTCTCTACCCAAGAGTTAGTAGAGATTGCCTTTCAGATGAAAAATCTTTTCAACGCCTTTCAAGATCTTTCCTCCCGAGGCAGTCAGCACTGCCCTGCACTCCAAGATGGCGCAGGATTCCTTCGCCCTTCTGCTTCAGGCTGCCAGCATTCCTCCCAGAATTGGCCACTTCCAGAAGTAGACTGGCATAACGCCCCTGCCCCAAGTCTTCTCTCCTGAAGACTCGGGCTGGTTTCCCGATTCAGGGGATCCAGAGAAAAGGCAAAGGTTTGGCCGCTTCTTCCCCTCTTGGGGAAGTGCAACCGGCCATGCCAAAACTTCACCCCGCCCCGTGGCAGACCCAACTCTTTTGGGTCAGGTGTGAAAACGTGGAGTGGCTCCCATTCCACCAAGTTGCAAGTTTTGTGGTGTTCTTGTTCATACTCATTTTTCAATGGCACCCATCACTGTTCCCCTCATCTGGTGGGACTACAGAAGCTTCCAGGAGTGGTCTGGGTCAGCCTGGATCCTGCGTGCCCAGCTGCCAGAGTTGAGTCTTGCTTCTTCCATGCTCTCCCCAGGGCTGGCCCATCTCTGAAGCTGAGGCCACTGCTCCTCCCCCCCCCCCCAGCTCCTTGGAATTGAGCAGGGAGAAGGGAATGGCTCCAAAGAGGAAGTGTGGAGGAGAGAAGAGGTAGGCTGCAGAGTCTGCAGGAAGCAGGAGGGCGAGCAGTGGAGAAGCTGAGACAAGGAACTGGTGCACCACTGGGCAAGGGAGAGAGGCATTTGGCACCATGAAGACTTGGTCCGTCTTTGTCTGTCCTACCACTTTCCTTGGTTGCTAGATCCTACCAGTTGTGGAGGCTCATTTCTCCTCCTTCCCAGCTTTGCTGTCTAGCTTGCAACAGTATCAGGACATCGGCCCAAACACCATTAAGCCACATTGCCCCCCCCACTTCTGGCCCCCCTCTCAGACTGTACTTCTACGGAGAGGAGATTTTTGCTGTTGCTTGTATGGAAACACCTATCAGACATCTACCAAGTGAACAATAACAGTCATGCTCATTAGATGATTACCATCAACAAATGTCTGGGATTTTTCCCCTGTTTCTCAAAGGCATTATTACCAAATTATATACTCTCCCTGCCTTCCTACAGGAAACCAGAGAGGTAATCATGGCTGTGACGTCGCTCTCATGGTCATACTGAAAATATCTAGTGCTTCTTCTGTGCTTGCCAGGCCAGCTAAGGATCCTCAAATGTTCTGGACAGGATCCAAATTCCCAACCTGATCAGTTTCCATATATGTAAAGAGAGCTGAGTGACTGCCCAGCAGCAGCAGCAGCAGCAGCAGCAGCAGGGCAGACAACCAAGCTTTTTGAGATGCTCAACTTTCACCTTTGCTGCATCAAACTAAAGTCTCAGCTAGTCCAGTCTTCTCTTTCCCACAATGCTTCTTTCAAGAAGCTCACATCATGAAAATAACAGTTCTCTCTTGCTCTTGTTTCTTGATGCTGGTGGTCAAAGGTAGATTGCCCCTGAAGACAGAGGTTCTACCTAGCTGACTAACTGTCACAGGAAGTCCTCTTGTCCACCAAGTCACACAATGTCCACAGGACAAACCCTGGTGAACTAACTCTGGCTAAATACCCAACAGCTATGAACATCTATGGAAGTCCACAATGGCTCACAGATAGTTCGTCACTGCAATTGTTTCCATAAAGTCCGCATCAGGGAGCCAAAAGATATGCACGTCTTGGCCATCTGCCATGCCGGTGATGCTCTCAGCCTCTTTGGACAGCCAAACCTGATTTCTAGGAGCCAAAATACAAGGTCTCTGCAAGAAGCCACCTGCAAAGTTCAGAAGCACCAAATTTAGATGGATTTGTAGCTTCTGGGGGGCTCTTCTTGTAGAGTCTTAGATGAAAGATAGGGATCCTATGAATTCAGATGGCTTCAAAAAGTGATCAGACAAATTCATGACGTCCATCCATGCCTCTGAGTTCAGCTTGCCCCTGAATATAATATTCTGGGAGAGAAGCAAACAACAGGGGAGGGTGATTGCCATTGAGTCCTACTCACAAGTTTCCCAGGGGCATCTGGCAGACCTCTGGTGGAGACAGTATACTGGGTTCAATGACCCTTTAATATGATCCAGCAGGCAACCCCCAAATTATAGTAGGGAAGCTTTCCACAAATGTGAGAGCAACAATGCATTGCTTCTTCAAGGAAGTGGAGACCCTGCTCAGAAGTCGACTTACTGTGTGATTTAGCCATGATTTAGTGGGGCAGAAGATTTAGCCGAGAGGGTTGATGCCTCCGTTTGCCCGAAGATACAGCTGAAGATCTCAAGGTTGTGAGCTCGGGAAGTCTCTATGAGTGGCAGACCTTGCAACTGCGGCTGATTAGAAGCTGAGCTCCAGCTGCCTCGTGGGAGGAGGAGTGTGCTGAGAGTCAGCTGCGTCTCTGGTGAGAGCAGGGAAGCATCAGCCAGCAGAAGACAGACGGGTGGCTAAAGAAAGAAGGCTAAATCCAGAAAGGAAGATCTGAATGTGTGTAGTTCTTGAAAGATAGAACATTCTGTAAATTGTAAAAACCTTCGGGTTTATGAATAAAGTCTGCCCATGTAAACCGCCTTGAATTACAGTCACTAGAGAAATCTAGTGATTTTAAGAAAGGCGGTATATAAATACATGCATTATTATTATTATTATTATTATTATTATTATTATTATTATTATTAT
>JAJKFI010000214.1:234579-262486 GCA_029204185.1 Lerista edwardsae | reverse complement strand
TTATTATTATTATTATTATTATTATTATTATTATTATTATTATTATTTCCAGGTCTAGGAATCCGTATGCAGCCACCTGGCCTCTAAGCCTGTGCTTTCCAACATGTGTTTTCTGTCACTGCATATCAGTGATAATCATGCAGAGAAGCGAAATATGTGGCAATCACAGCCCAAAACCATCTCACTAAGGCTGCCACCCTATCCACACACACAGCCTATATAGAGAATCTACACAGAGGGCCAGGAGGGTGTTGTGGTTCAGGAGTTGGACCTAGATCTGGATATTGGGGTTCAAATCTTTGCTCAGCTGTGAAGCTTCCCGGTGACCATGGGCCAGTCACTCCCTCTCTCTCAGCTTCACAGGGTTGTTGTGAGCACAAAAGGAGGAACTCCTTGGCTCCTTACCAGCCTTGGCGGAAGGGCAGTATTAAAAATGAAAAAAATACACACCTTACCTGGGAAGAAATCACAGTGGAATACATGGAATTTATTTCTGAATGTACATGCAACATGTATAGAATTGCACTTTAAGTGGCCAGCTAACACCCCCCCCCCCCAAGTCTGCAATCCTGGGAGTAAGTTCCATTGAACTCAGTGAGGCTTACCTCTGAGTAGACATGCATAGGACTGTGTTGGAAACATCCAGTTTCCATTCTGAAACTCCTATGTACAGACATTAAAAATGACACAAACCATATGCAGAACAATAAAGGGAATTTAGAAAGGCGAAGGCCAGTGTGATCATCTTCCAGCCTCCTCTGCTATAACATTCCTGAATGTGCATGTCAGTCTCAGCATCACCTGCTGGAATTTGTTTGTCACCCCGCACGTAAAGGGAGCAGGCACCCTACCGCCACCACCACCCAGGAGCAAAGTAGGTCTGGTGTAAAGGTAAACAAACAGGGCCACAGAAGGATGCTCAGGATGACAGTCCGGAAGCAGCTGCTGTTGCAAAATTCTTCATTGGGGTGTGTCTCAGAGATCATACTGCACCTGTTCCGCGAAGCATCCTCACAGACCAGCTCCTTGTTTCTTCCACATGGAAAAGGAGAGCATCAGGGAGAAGGCCAGAATTAAGACATACCTGTTTTCTACCCATCCATTAAGATCAGGGAGGGAGGCTGCCTCGCACATCCGGCCGCCCTTTGACGTTGACGCTTAATCAGCGTGGACAGCTGCAGGAGGCCTCGTCAGTGGCAGCCCCACAAACATGGGACACCTGCCTTGTCCTGTGCAGGTGCCTCACTTCCTGCTGGCATTTTGCCAGAGGCCTGGCTCTTCTCACAGGTGTTTCCTGATCTGTTGTCCTTCCTCCAAAGTTTGTGTTAATGGCTTCTGTCATCCGATTGCATTTTTGCATCGATTGTCTCCTTAATGAAACTTGGAAGCTGCTTCAAGCCCCCCCCAAAATAAGTGGGGTAACCTTTTTTTTAAAATCACCATGTTAGTTTTCTATGTGACGGGAGTTCAGGGCTGATCCTGACCTTCCTGGGGCCTGGCATGCAAAATGCTTCCCCTTCCTTATCTGGTGATGTGCCAGACGCATCTCCTCCTGCCTCCTGGACTGGAAAAGGATCTGTAGGACGGAGCAAACGTGTGGAAGAGAACCGTGGGAAGGCGCGTCTCTGGTGCTCCAGCCTACCACTGCCCTTCGCACAGCACTTCCTGCCCAGTCCCCCATTTCCGTTCCCAGTCCAGGGAGCGGGGTGAGGAGGAGCAGGACCAGAGGCAAGAGGACGGGGATGGGCACCCACTGCCAATCTGCTGCTTGAGGCAACTGCCTCTGCAACCGTTGTGAATGGCTGGCTCCAAAGGGTCTGTCTGCATGTCAGGAAGCATATGGGCAGCGCAATCCGATAGACTGCGCAGCGTCGGCGCAATGGGGGTGCGGCAACGCAGCGCGCTTAGCGCCGACGCAGGGACACCGATCCGCACCCCGGTGTCAGCGCTCGAGCAACAGGACCGGGGCTGCAGGCACCGCTGGAACCGAAGCTGGTCAGGGCGGGGGAGGCTCCTGCTGAGGCGGCACCGGGATGGGAGGGAGGGAGGGAGGGAGGCGGGGGCGGGACATGGGCGGGCTTGGGAGGCGGCCATACGGCCACATCCTAAGCCCATCCGCGAGGCCCCAATTTGGGCCGTGCGGTCTCCTTGGATCTGCGCCTGCTCTTTAGCGGGCGCAGATCCGAGGAGCACCTAGGGGAGGCTGGAGCCTCCCCTACAGTAAGGGAGCATAAGGGAGCGCATGCTCCCTTGCCGTGGGGAGGCTCCAGCCTCACCTATACTGTGCTAGGATATGGCGTTGGCCGGCCGACCTCGCCATTCCAGCGCAGTACAGGATTGCGCCCTCAGCCATGGGAATCTCCCTACTGCAGTCTGGAGCAGCAAAGCCCAGACGCAAGTTTACCCAGACAGCAAAGCTCAGGCACAAGTCCTCAGTGAGGACGAGGCTTTCCTACAGCACAGTCCTTTAGACGTACAGGCTTTGCTTTCTTATAGGCAGTCCTATAGACCCTGAAGGAAATTCCAATCTGTCCAGTGGGGCTTATTCCCAGGGAAGTGTGCATAGGATTGCAGCCTTATGACAACCCAAGTCAAGATCAGTTGAGAATTGACAATATGCAGGAACCGAGAGATTTCAGAGAATCAGAGCACAAACGGGTCACTCAGGAAACTGGCAGAGAATAACCCCCACTTGCTATGGGCTGAGAGCGAAGATGGTGTAGTGCAGAGATCTTCTTCATCTCATGGCACACTGGCAAGGTGATAAAATTGTCAAGGCACACCATCAATCCTTTGACAATTGACAAAGCACACCATGCTGTTGGTGGGGCTCTCTCTCTCTCTCACACACACACACAAACCCAGTGGCCACACTAAGAAATGAACCTTCCCCAAATTTCTATGGCCTACCTGCAGACTACTCATGGCGTACCAATGTGCTGCTGCACAGTGGTTGAAAATGGCTGGCGTAGTGTCTCAGGAGTTGGAATGAGACCCGGAGGGTTCAGGTTCAAATTCCCACTCTGCCATGAAGCTTCCTGGCTGACCTTGGGCCAGTCACTCTCTCTCTCAACCTCGCCTACCTCATAGGGTTGTTGTGAGGACAACAGGAGGAACCAGGTACCACCTTGAACTCCTTGGAGGAAGGATGGAATAAACACATGAAAAATAAATAAAATTTCTCTGATTATGTCATCAGGTTACTTGACTGGAGAAGTGGGACCCAGCAGGTCACTCTGTCCCACCCCCTGGACCTAGATGGGCAGCTGAAGCTTCTCAATCATTAAGCACAAGCCAATCCTGGTGGAGGCCATTCCAGGCAGGAAGAGAAGGAAGAATCAAAACCTGGCACACGTTTGGGGAATAAGGAGTTGAAGGAAATCTACCCCCTCCCTCCTTAGGAATCTGCATGATGGAAAAGTGCTGAGCCTAGTGCGCGTATCTCAGAGTTGTTGTTCAAAGCAAGCATACTTGCGTGTTCAAAGGGCACACTCTTGGAACAGGACCGACCGGGATACGAGCACAGTGTTTCAGGACTTCGCAAAACACAATCTTAAATCTATCAGCCATGAGCCCTTGGGACGGCACAAGCTAATCTTGAATTAACCATTATTCTGGCACAGAACGCAGTGGAATGTGACACATAGACGCAAAAAGGTTAATAAAAGGAGACGGAAAGCTCATAGAAGCAGCTTCTTTCTGATCCTCCACTTAACTGCACACCTCGTCTCTTCTCTTGCTGATTCATCATTGCTTCACGAGCTTCTAAACAAAGGTTGATTGTAAGATCAGATTGTAAGATTGTAACCTCAGCACTTGCTTTTGGGAGGTTAAAAGCTTTTGGGAGGTTAAAAGTGTGCAAAAATATAAATTGGAGGAAAAAATAGGGGAGGAAACACTCATTCTCCAGAAATCCTCAAAGATTACAGACAGCAACTCTGAGATCACATCCACCAGTTCCTTCAGTACCCTGGGGTGTTGCTCCTCTGGTCCCAGGCTCTTAAATAGATGTTCTAACTAGATGAACCTAACTAGATGTTCCCTTAAATATCCCTTTCTCTATCCCAGTCTCTGGATATTGAATCAGGCACCTTTTCCATCTAGAGCGGAACTGTCTGTTCTGATCAGACCAATTTTGAGGGCTCAGGCCTCAGGGACAGGGAGGGATGTTTTCTAGCAGCTGCTGAGGGCTGAAGCAGAGACGCTTGGGACTGAAGGTGGGACCTTGTGCTCTGCTGTGGATCGGAAGAAGCCTGCCCATCTGCGGCTTCCCCCATGTGACAAGTCTGAACAGCAACTACCAAGCAGAGAAGGCTTCTTCCAGACTGGCTTCCACAACAGTAAAATTCTTTTCTTCCAGATAGCCACCACAATTCTATATTTTGGCTACTATCATTACAGAAATCCTTTGCATTTTTGTCTGATTAGAAACCAGAGCAGTGGTTCCCAAGAGAGACCCCCAAGGGAGTTGCAAACTGATTTTCAGAGGGTCGCAGAAAGCTTGGGTCAGCCACCTTAAGAAGCTGGGCACCACCATCTGGGAAGCTTCATTTTGGCTAGAGGGGAGGCTTCCCCATTAAACTGCCTCAGTGCTTGTGGCTACGAGGGAAGTTAAGTCTCCAGGCAGGAATGCAAATGCCTTCCACGTGCCCACTGTGAGTTTCAGCATGCAGGGAAGAGGATGCTGAAGACCATCTAAACTTTGGCTTTGCCACCTTGATCAGCAATGGCAGAGAGAAGCCACACAGCATTCTGTGCCATGTTTTATTCAGTGCTGAACTCAAAACTCAGATGTAACTTAGATACAAAACATTCAGAATAGCCTGAAAAGGACGTGGAGTTCTTTCGACTTTCAAAAAGTGTCATTTATTAAAACCAATTACTTTACTTCCTGCTTAAAGTCATCACTTCCGTCCCAGGTCCGGAGGGCAGTGGTGGTCCTGACAGGCTGTTACACCCAAAAAGAAGGACCTGGTACAAAAAGGGTTGGGAACCTAGACCTGAGCATAGATGAAAGTCAGAAACAAATGAGTGTCAAAGCATCGCCTTTTTTAGCTTGCAAATTTATTTTGGATGGCAAAAAACACAACTAATTAAACAATTCTTGCAAATGTTTGTGAAACCTAAATACACAGAAATAAAAGAAAAATAAACATAAGAATGTGGACGAACTTCATGGAAGGTTGGATGACATTGGATAAAAGAGGAAAGCCCCTGGACGAAATTGGAAATGTGGTTATAACTGAAAATGGTTGAAAGCGCAAAGTGTTAAAAGTCAAGGTATCACTGTATAATGATTGAAGATGACCTATTTCTTTGTTTGCCTCCTTGGGCAGCCGGTGTCAAGAAGGCAGGATGCAAATATTTTAAAACACAATCATACACTCAAGGCTGAAGTTATGTTGCCATCAAACCAAAGTGCAGCCATCTTAAGTCTTTTGCTTAGTCACTTGTCTAAAGCTGCTGAAGTATGTAACTGGTTCTCTCTTTGCTCTCATTGTTTTCACTCATTTGCCCCCGCCTGTAACTTTCTCTATCCAGTGCTACTAGCCATCACAATAGACAGAGAACTGGTTCAAGCCAGCAGAGCTGCCTTCCTTATCAAAATGGTCACAGCATATTCTCAAGGCCCAATGGACACAGAGCGTCTCATGTCCCAGCCCCTGTGTAGTAATTTTCCACCAAGCAGCAGAGGGATATAAAGATGATTTAGAATTGTATGCCTTTGCCTTTTTCTCTGCCTGTGGAGTGGGGCAGGGAGATTGGCCCGCCTGCGCAGGTGTAATAAAGATGATCCTCATACTCTCTTGTTTGGTTATTTGCCTTTTTAAATGCTTTTCCCGTGATGGAAACAATTTTGGGCCGATATTCAGCAACAGTTAGAGGCCAAACAGCTTTAAAACCTTTCCCTTTGGGCTTGGCACTCAGCAGCAACAATCAAGAAAGTGTGAGATACTCTTCATTTAGTAAGGCAGCTTTATTGGGTGTGCTCTGTTTTATTTGGAAGTTATATTACCTGCCAAGGTCTTTGGGAGGGCAAGGAGAGAAGCTCCACTGACCAAACAAACAAACAAACAAACTTCTCTTCATGGGATCAACAGCCTTGACAATCCAAGGATCCAGTGAATAGTTCATGTCATGTTGCATTTGAGCTACAATCCTATGCCAAGTTTCCTGGGTGTAAGTCTTATTGAGCACAGTGGGACTTACTTCTGCATTAACAAGCCTAGGAGAGCACTCTTGGTCCCAATCCTATCCCTTCCGCCAATCCTCTCCCAATGGCCAAAATGGTGACCTTTGCATCCAATGGGGGTGATGGGCAGTCCAGGAGATCTGAGAACAATTGTTCCCTGACCCGGAGGTCAGCCTCAATTTGCTTGGTAGGTCAGTGTTGACCTGAGCAGCAGGATCAGGCCTGGGAAGGGGGTTAGGATTGGTGGCAATGGCATTACCCATCTCGCCCCCTCCCAGGACCCAATCCACCCTGAAGAGGGACAGTTACTCTCTCTCTCTGCTAAATATAATAGGAGCACCACTTGAGAAAGTGCCTCTTGCCCAGTTAGCAAGGGCACTAGAAAAAATTCAAACAGGGACATTTAAAGCAGATGTCTGTAGCATCAATTTCAGTGGGGTCTGGCTATAGAGGGCGTCATGGGGAGCTTCTGCACTTCTACTTTTGGACGCCCCCCCCCGCCCCATACTCAATTTCTTTAACTAGTCGATAGCCCATCTTTCCCTTGCCAAAGCCAACGCACGCCTTTGCTTGCAAAGTCTTCATACAATACAATGCAATGTTTTAGGCTCCATTTGGCCTGGGTACCACTTCTTACATCCTTCGCTCGCGGCATGAAGATCTCAGGCCGAACCAAGATAGAGCGACTTTCAGTAGCACGTGCACCAATCAGTGACCATCCCTTGAGCGCACCCGCAACTCCTTACTGGCCCCTACTGGCACCTTGGAGGAATAATGACTGGAGACGACATCCCTGTACAAGTAATAGCCGCCGACTGAAGCCAGGGGGCGGGCTCAGCAGCCATGTTGTTACGCTCAAAACAATCCTTATTCCAAGCATTTCAGATTGCTTTTCTGGTACTGTTTAGGACTGAATAGTTTACTCCTGAAGTAAAAACTTACCAAAATAAAAACGTGTGATCGTGGAGAAACATTATTGGTAACCTAATTATTTTTTAATATGCACTTACAAGGTTTAATTCAGCGTAATTATATTACTGAACATACCTGACGTTCAGCAATAGAAATGCTGTCTATTTAAACTCAGATTGCACTATTTTGACAGACTTATTTTTTGAAATCTACACAAGCAAAAATAAAACGGCCAGGCCCCATTAAAAATTTTTTTTGATAATGTTCAGAATTTCATAAATATTACAGTAGAAAATGAAAGGCGGAAAAATAAAGTGTGAACGTGAAGGAAAGAAAAAAATGGAAGGTGGGAAGAAAAGTGTAAATGGGAAGGGGGAAAAAAGGAGGGGGAAATATATATTTTTTACCTTCTAGACCATTAACAGTGGGTGTCAGAAAATGGTGAATACGACAGTGTTTCAGTGAACTGTAATTTTATTGAACCGATGTAATGTGAATACATGAATCTTTCCGTTGAAATTTAATATTCAGAAATGCCAGTCTCTGACAGAGTTCTTTAATGTAATAAACCAAAAATCACTGCTGAAGGTTGTGTGTGGATTGAGTTCGTTTTACTTTCTTTTACTTCTTCATACCTACTTCAGTTTGTGAAGGGCTGCATACTTTAGGAGGTAATATTTTTCAGTATCAATCACAATGATTTTAAGTACCTGTGGAAAGTGATCCCATTTTTCGTACAGCGATTCGTGCACCCATACGCAGAACACGCAGGCATTATTAAAGACGTAGAGATTAACTTTTACACACGTGTTGGGTGAATGCGCGACAATCCTCCCTGGCGGGAAATATCTGCGTCAGCCATATTATTACGCCCATGGCTTCAAGAAAACGATATCATGTCGTCTCCTGGTCGTCTCAACCGGTGGCCCTCCCTTAACATTTCATAGAGAAGAATTGAAGCCGAGGGCGGGCTTAGCGGCCATGTTTGTAAGTACAAAACATTGCTCATTCCAAGCATTTCCAATGGGTTTTCTGGTACTGTTTAGAGCTGAATCGTTTACTCCTGAAATAAAAACTTACGAAAATAACAACGTGTGATCGTGGAGAAACATCAGTGGTAACCATATTATGAGTTAATATGCAATTCCAAGGTTTAATTCCGCGTAATTATATTACTGAACATACCGGACGAAATGCCGCTTGCTGTCTGTTTGAACTCGGATTGCACTGTTTTGACAGGCTTATTTTTTGAAATCTACACAACCAAAAATAAAGTGTGAACGGGAAGGAAAGAAAAAAAGGGGAGGGTGGGCAAAAATCAGATAAATATGTAGGAAAATTACATTAAAATCTCTTCATAACACAAGTAGTTGTCAATATGAGAGTAATTCTTTTTCACTTCTAGGCTATTAAGTGTATTTTTTATGAGGTAGTATTTTATTTTTATTTTTTTTCCTCATATCTACTTCAGTTTGTGAAAGGCTGCATACTTTATGAGGTAATATTTTTCAGTATCAATTAATCACTATGATTTTAAGTACCTGTGGAAAGTAATCCCATTTTTCGTACCGCGATTCGCACACCCGTATGCAGAACACGCAGGCATGATTAAAGACGTTGAAATTAACTTTTACACACGCGCCGTGCGAGCTAGAGAGCCCCTTTCGCGGCACTGAGTTGAGTCAGCCATATTGGTCAGTACAGGGCTTCAAGAATGTGCTGACATGCCCTATCCTGTAATCTAACATTCTTGGGTCGTCTCCAGCCGTTTAACCTGCTTGACTGGCACACTTACTTCTTTCCTTCCTTCATTGGCTATTAGGAAAGCCCTTGTGGCCAATCAGGGGTGCACTCGTAAGGCAGGTTCATAGAAAACATCTAGAGGCACATTTGTGCCCAATAGGGCGGGCATGTGGGTTTTCCACGTTTTTTTCTTTTCCTCCTCCACGAACTCCGTGGAACTGAGTGCTCAGTACACATACCTAGGATTGGGCGTCTCTTCCCTAGTAGAGTTAACTTGGCCGAAGTTTTAAAACTCTTGGAAGCTTTAATTTCCAACATGATGGAAATTCCTGGGGGCCACGCTAAGATCTCCAGAATAGCTTCCAGTAGCCACTTACTGATGCCAGATTCATGCTCATTTCTGGAGATTTCAGGACAATTCTGGAGGGTTGGCAACCCTGGGCTTCTTCTCCATCTGGAATATGAAATTATGACATATTGGCAGGGCTTTATTTATGCACTATTTATTTTTTCATGTTAAATATAAATGTTTTAAAATTCTCCGTAGGAAAATGCAGAAACTTTACTCACAGTCATCCCCAAAATTCAGAACTTATCTGTGGAATTCTACGGACAGCTCTCCCTTTTCACCGGGTGGAAGGTCGAAATCTGATGTTAAAACTCTTTTAAAAAAAAAATCTCTCTTAAAATGGGTATTTCCAAGAATGACCCTCTGTTCAATTGGAACCTTCCCTCTAGCTTATTAGTAGCTCTGCGGCTAAGGGGCGCACACCGCGCTTAAAGGCAAAGTAGCAAGAAGGTTTACTATTAAAGTAGCGAGTCACCATGGAGCTGCTACCGGATAGAGCGGCACTCCTCTGCAGCAAGTAGGTTAGATCCATGGGTTAGATCAAAAAGGTTAGATGACAGGAGTCGGCATGCCTGTAGAATTAATAGGAGCGAATTGAAGCCAGGGGGCGGGCTTAGCAGCCATGTTAGTTGACTCAAAACAATCCGTATTCCAAGCATTTCAGATTGCTTTGCCCGTACTGTTTAGGACTGAATAGTTTACTCCTGAAGTAAAAACTTACCAAAATAACAACGTGTGATCATGTAGAAACATTATTGGTAACCTTATTATGATTTAATATGCAATTACAAGGTTTAATTCCACATAATTATATTACTGAACATACCTGACGAAATGCTACTTGCTGTCTATTTAAACTCGGATTGCACTGTTTGGCAGACTTATTTTTTGAAATCTACACAAGCAAAAATAAAGTGTGAACGGGAAGGAAAGAAAAAAAGGGGAGGGTGGGCAAAAATTAGATAAATATGTAGGAAAATTACATTAAAATCTCTTCATAACACAAGTAGTTGTCAATATGAGAGTAATTCTTTTTTACTTCTAGACTATTAAGAGTATTTTTTTAAACTTCTACATTCACCCCTGCCCCCGAAAAAACAAATTCTGTTAATGTTCAGAATTTCGAAAATATTACCGTAGAAAATGGAAGGTGGGAAAAAACGTGTAAACGGGAAGGGGGGGAAAAGGAGGGGGGAAATATATATTTTTTCCTTCTAGACCATTAACAGTGGGTGTCAGAAAATGGTGAATAAGACTGCTAGGAACAACAACAAGAAATTACACAGCTTCAAAAATAATGCACTCACTGTTTCAGTTAACGGTAGTTTTATTGAACCAATGTAATGTGAATACATGAATCTTTCCGTGGAAATTAAATCCCATTTTTCGTTCAGCGATTCGCACCCCCATATGCAGAACACGCAGGCATGCTTAAAGACGTTGAGATTAACTTTTACACACGTGCAGGGAGATTTATATTCGTGAGTTCGAGGCAATCCTCCTCCTTGGCGGCAATGATCTGAGTCAGCCATATTTGTTGACCCATGGCTTCAAGAAAATGACATCATGCCGACTCCAGTCATCTAACCTTCTTGGGTTAGATTCAATACACTCCATGGGAAGGACCAACCCATGGCCCTGCCTTAAGAAGTAATGCAGCAGAATTGAAGCCAGGGGGGAGGGCTTAGCGGCCATGTTTTTATACTCAAAACAATGCTGATTCCAAGCATTTCAGATTGCTTTTCTCCTACTGTTTAGGACTGAATAGTTTACTCCTGAAGTAAAAACTTACCAAAATTAAAACGTGGAGAAACATTATTGGTAACCTTATTATGAGTTAATATGCAATTACAAGGTTTAATTCCTCGTAATTGTATTACTGAACATACCGGACGAAATGCTACTTGCTGTCTATTTAAACTCGGATTGCACTGTTTTGACAGACTTATTTTTTGAAATCTACACAACCAAAAATAAAACGGCCATGCCCCATAAAAAAAAAGGCTGTTAATGTTCAGAATTTCGTAAGTATTACAGTAGGAAAATTACATTAAAATCTCTTCATGACACAAGTAGTTGTCAATATGAGAGGAATTCTTTTTTACTTCTAGACTACTAAGAATATTTTTTTTAACTTCTACACTCACCCCCCCCCCAAAGAAAAAAAAACAAATTCTGTTAATGTTCAGTACTCACTGAACGGTAGTTTTATTGAACCGATGTAATGTGAATACACGAATCTTTCCGTGGAAATTAAATCCCATTTTTCGTTCAGCGATTCGCACACCCGTATGCAGAACACGCAGGCATGCTTAAAGAGGTTGAAGTTAACTTTTACACGCGTGCAGGGAGATTTATATTCGTGAATTCACGGCAATCCTCCTCCTTCGCGGTGATGAGCTGCGTCAGCCATCTTATTATACTCTCGGCTTCAAGAATATGACGTCATGGCTTCTCCAGTGTATAATAACTTCATGGGAAGGACCAGTAGCCTTTCAAACTCGACCGGAAGTTCCTGCCTTTCGTCTTTGGCCTCGGTGATTGGCGGCGCAGCCTCCGCCTTTTCCCTCTTTCTTCTCCCCTATTGGTCAGTGTGGCCGGTCCGACCCGCTTTCGCCCGGGCATCTGTTTCCTATTGGTGGTTAAGAGGAAATGAGATAACTTCCGGTGAGAAGGCCTGCGAGGCTACTGAGAGACCAGCGAGGGAGCCGCGGAGGGTGGCGATGGCGGGCCGGGGGCCGGTCTGTTACGCGCTGCTGTGCGGGCAGGCGGCGCTGCTGCTGGGCAACGTGCTCCTGCTGCAGGGGGTGTCGCGAAGCCACCAGCACAACGCCACGGAGAGCCCCGCCTCGCCAGGCCCGGAGCTGAGCTCGGACACCGCCCCGGCCTCCGACGCCGCCAGCCCCCTCAGCTACCAAGGGCCCTACGCGCCGGTCGTCTTCTGCGACCACCTGTGAGTGACAGCGGGGGGTGGGGGCTGCGTGGAGGGAAATAAGTGGGTGTGGTCTAGCCAAGGGGCGGGGCTTAGCTGAGGCGGGGCGGGAATGAAAAGGCGGGGCGTGTCTTGCTGGGGAGAGAAAAGGCAAAGGAGGCGGAGCTTGCATAGGTGAGTGGGCGGGGCTTTTGGGTTTTGAGGAAGAAGCCGGTAAAGAAGCGGGGGTTGTGCAGAAGGGAGGGGGGCTGCTGATGGGCCTGTATGTTCTGGGGTACAGGGAGCTGGGCGGGAGGGATTCAACCATGGAATTGCCCTTGGGGGGCGGAACTAAGAACCAAAGTGTGTACCATGCTGGCATGAAAGGGCAGTTGCACCCATCTGTAACTAGGTGAGCCTCTGAGTGAGAATGTATGCCTGTGTATCGCCTGCTTTTTGAGCACGTGGGAGCTTACGTGTGATTTTCATCTAAAATCACCAACAAAGTGAATGGGGGTTTCCCCCTGGCGGGGGGGGGGTGTCACAAATATTGGAGCAATTCCTGGTTGTGCCACTTCTTCACAGCACCTCTCAGTAAGGGCTGGGAGAATGTCCCCACCCCAGGCGTTCTGGTGGCCACCTGCTCCAGCAGTTAAACATCTTACTTGCATACTGCCCATACCATGGCTCCAACTGGGGCTAAATGGAATCTGGCAGTACAGACAAGTGCCCATCGGAAGCTCTTCCCTGTCCTTCCTGTCGGAGTCAACTGCTGCAATCAGAGAGCTTTGTTATGAAGCCTGACCTTGGGCGGGAAGTGTGAGATGTTGACTGTGATTAATACATTATGACTTTCACACCCCCTGGAGAGGTACAGAAGTGTATAAGAGAGATAGGGCTATTATACCTTTAGCACCATGGTAAATTCAGAAAAAAAGGGATGTGGTGGCGCAGTGGGTTAAACCGCTTCTGCTGGGCTTTCCGACCAGAAGGTTGGGAGTTCAAGACTGCGCGACGGAGTGAGCTCCCGTTGCTTGTCCTGGCTCCTGCCAACCTAGCAGTTCCACAGCACCTAAATGCAAGTTGATCAATAGGGACCACTTCGGTGGGAAGGGAACAGCATTCCGTGCGCTACGGTGTATAGTCATGCTGGCCACGTGACTACAGAAGCTTGTCCTTGGACAAAACGCCGGCTCTACAGGCTTTGAAACGGAGATGAGCACCGCCAGTAGTGGTTTTCAACCTTTTTCATTCCATGACCTCAATGAATGCGATTAGGGGGACACCACCAATCCTGATCTGGCCACACCCCACCTTGTTTCCCCTGACCTCATGTGTCTTCACAACGATCCTGTGAGTCGTTGTAGGGCCAACAGTCTGAGTAGGGCCAATATTAGGAGCTGCAGGGCAAGACAGCGTGAAGAGGCTGTGCAGGATTATATCAATCAATCAACAGTATTTATATACCACTTTTCAACACAAAGTTCACAAAGCGGTTTACAGGAATAATAATAAAGCTAAATGGCTTTCTGTCCCCAAAGTGGTCTCAATCTAAAAAATGCAGAACACCACCACCACCAGCAGCCACTAGAAGAGATTGTGCAGGGGTAAAGAGGGACAATTACTCTCCCCCTGCTAAAAATAAGAGGAACAGCACTTGAAAACGTGCCTCTTGCCCAGTTAGTAGGCCCAGTTATCAAGAACTCAGTTTAGAGAAGACGGTGCCACAATGTGGATTGGATTCAAGTCCTTTCTTGCATAGGGTTTGAAAGGTTGTTGCAACCCCTCAAATGGAGCTTCGTGGCCCCATTGGAGTTATGCTAGTTAAGTTGAACACCTTCTGTTCACTTCATTCATGGACTGTCGAGTTCCAAGGGAGAGCAAATGCACCGGTGCAGCCTTCCTCTGCTGCGCCAAGGTAGAGTTCTTTTGGATTTCCTCCACCTCTGGGAGAGCCACTTTGGAAACGTTTGGAACAGTTTTTTGACTGCTGTTTCTATTCTTATTAAATCTGAACACAGCTGTGTGGTTCTTTGCAGGCCTGAGGAGTTCATTGAATGCGACTCACCTGTGGATCATAATGGAAACACGAGTGCACGAGAAGACTTGGGCCATGGGTGCCTGAAGGTCAGTCACAGTCACAAACCTTTATCGGCATAATAAAATAATACCTCCAGAGTATGATTAGCCCAAACGTATATAAAATTAATCAGTTTAAAATAATGGTTAAAAACACTCTTAACACCCTAAACCCTAAGAACACTCTTCTATATACGTTCTACTATTGTTTGATTTTACAATACTATATAAAAAGGCAGCCAGTTGTTTTATAAATTCCGGATTGGGTGACAGAAGAAATGATCTTAACAATTCCAAATCTGGAATCTGATGTCCCCTGGGAATCAGTATGAATCAATATGCTTTAGGCGGGCCTCTTCATGTAAAGAGCTGGTGAGCCAAGGTTTCAATCTCACCCGAAGCACATGGACAGATTCTATCCCTGTAGGGAATCCCTCTGAACCTACCCCAAAGCACTGCAGAAGGCATAACGTTACAGCGGGCTAAAGTAAAGGCCCGCCTTTCGTTGCAATTTACCAACACTAAAAGATAATTCGGAACTTTGCCCATTAGAATGGGCATTTGCCAAATCGGGGGGGGGGTGAAGACTATGTACTGCACTCAGGAGCTCTTGAGCCTGGGTGTCTAGTAATCTCTGCTTGATCAGGCGGTACGCCGCCGCAAGAGGGACTGCTCCAAGGTGATCTACACTTAAGCCCATCTGGATGATTTTTTCTTCCCGTATAGCAGATGGAGAAAAGGAATCCTTTTTAAGCTGATATAATAAGCCATTTCGGGAGTTGTTAAAATACAGTTTCAGCCAAAATTTCAAAGTTCTCAACCAGGCCAGTGTCTCAATTTCCATTTGGCCTAGCTCAGGGCACAAAGCCGAGTATGGCACGGAATTTGGGAGAGCTAGAATTTTTCTCAGGAACACTGCCTGGATTTTTTCCAACCAATGGTTATAGGCTTTTACCCAGAGTGGTATGCCATAGAGTAGTTGGGAAAGTACTTTGGCATTAAACACCTTGAGGGCAGCCGGGATCTAGCAAAGACTACAATCTTGGATTTTTGGAAATTTAGCTGGAGGTTATTCCTAGAAAAATAATCCAGGCATTTATTAACTAGCCTCTTAAGACCAAGAGGCATTCTTGACAAAATAACCGCATCATCTGCGTACAGTAATATAGAGATCTTACAGTCCCCCAGTTTAGGCGGGTGTCCATCAATCTCTGCCGATGCCGGGGCCAGGTCGTTTAAAAAAAGGTTGAACAGGGTAGGTGCCAAAAGGCAACCTTGCTTCACTCCCTTGTTGGTAAAAAACTCCTCCAACAAGAGACCATCCCGTGAGCACCTAACTCGACAAGATGTTTTAGAGTAAAGGCGCCTGATTAATAACAAGAGATTGGAATCTATTCCCATTATTCTTAATTTTTCCCAAAGGAGATTCCTATCTATACTGTCGAATGCTGCTTTTAAATCCAAAAAGGCAGCATAAAGTTTGGATTTAGATCGTACAGTATACTTGTTAATCAAATGGGATAGAACGATACAATGGTCAGTTATCGCACTGCCCTGTCTGCAGGGGCAGACCTAGTGAAAATGGCGCCTGGGGCACCCAATAGAAGTGCGCCCCCACGGGAGCCCAGGTCTACCCACCAGAAACAGCCGTGGGTGGACCTGGGCTACACAGAGCCCAGATCTACCCATTAGAAACGGCCACGGGTAGACCTGGAATTTGCCTATATAACGGGGGGGGCAGGCACATGCTAATCTCCCATGCAAATTGGAAGCATTGCATGATGGTCTCTGCTCACATGTGGCTTTTTCAGACACTGACTCAGATTTTTGAAAGTGGAGACACAGGGATTTCAAACTGAAGTCAGCAAACGTTAAGAACCAACTACAAAAAAAAAACTAAGGCTAAGCTCACCGTGACCTTAAAAGTGATGCCTTGGCACTGGATGCCTTGGCACTGGACAGATTCTTTGAATGGGTGGGGGAAGGTCTGCACTATGGATGCCTTCCTGCACTATGGATGCCACGGGAGTACTGGTCTACCCGCGGCTGTTCCTAATGGGTAGATCTGGGCTCCGAAGCCCAGGTTTACCCGCGCAATGTTGCAGGGGCCACTGGCGCCCCCCTAGACAGCCCCAAGACGGCGCCCAGGGCTCGTGCCCCCCCTAGATCCACCACTGCCTGTCTGAAGCCAATTTGCTCTACACCCAAAATCTCTTCCTGATCAATCCACTTGTTAAGGTGGGCTAATTGATATTTTGCATAAAGTTTACCGACCACAGACAGTAAACTGATCGGTCTATAGTTCTTTGGGGCTCTTCGAAATATAGAAGAGCCTTTTTTATATATTGGTACAATAGTTGCTTTTCGCCAAGAGTCAGGAAATATTCCAAATTTATGAGCTATTGTGAATAATGAGGCTAAAATGGGGGTCCAAAAATCAGTGTCAGTCCTCAACCAATCAGGCACAATATTATCTGGACCCGGGGCTTTCCTCAGTTTCAATGTTGGAATTAAATCCAATATCTCCTCCACGGAAACAGAAGGCCAATTTGGGCAAAAAGCTGAGAAATCATTTGCCTCCGAATCAGAGGCAAATGAACTATCATAAAAAAGTTGGGTAAAGCAGGGTTTCCAGGAGTGCAAAGGGACTGTTGTCGGGTCAAGGTGTTTATTTCTGAAAGCCCTTGCCACAATATTCCAAAAAGATCTAGAATTGGGATGGGAGGAGGCTAACAATAGCTTGTCCCATTGCGCCATTTGGTGTTTGACTTTCTTATTATTAATCACTTCTTTAAAGTGAGATTGGAGAACAAAATACTCTCTCAGAGTAGCCTGGGAATTAGATATTCTGAACTTTCTAAACAGGGCTCTAGACTGAGCTTTCAAATCCCTGCACTCTTATCAAACCAGCTCTTATCAAACCAGCTATCATGCAGGGGTCTAACAGGGGGCTCAGACAGAGGCGGTGCAAGAGTGGTTACAATTGCATCAGTTAAAGCCTCATAAGCTTCTATAATCAGATGGGGGTTGGTCTCTTTGTGTATTATTGACTTAAGAACTGAAATAGGTGGGGACTCCAATAGCTGGTGTATTTTAGACAAGGAGGACTTATTCCAGTTAAATTTACTAGACCAGGCTGTCCCCAAACAAGGAGGGGTCGGGGCCATCTGTGATGGAATAATTAAGTCCAAATAAAGATGCAATGGTAGGTGGTCGCTAAGTTTGAGATCACCAATTTCAAAATGAGTTATTAAAGGGAGGAGATCCAAAGAGATTAAGATACAATCGATGACACTGCAGCCCTGTGTAGATACATACATAAACTCTGAGGCCTTTTTAAAGATACTCAGGCCGTTAAGCCAGGAAATATTGTGTAAAATACTAAAATTAGCCAGATGGACACCTGCCTCATTCACACAACAGTCTTTAGAGTGCCTAGGGTTACTGCAATAATAGGGAAGGGTAGATATACTTCCGCCTTTCAGGATTTTATTAAATACCTCCAGGCCGTTTCCTACCCTTGAGTTTAAATCAGCTCCCATAATTATATAATCTTGGGGATATTTATCTTCCAGTCTTTCTATCAAGTTAGATAACTGATTCCACATTTGAGCCTGTTGCGACCTGTCAGGGCACGGAGGAAAATACATATTGAAAAGAAGAATACAAATATGGTTAATATATAAACAAACCACTAATATACTGCTAAAATCCTGGCTAGTCTCGATCAGCTCAGCTTTCAAAGTGGACCTGATCAATGTGGCCTGAAGACGGCCAAATCACTTCTTTCTAAAAGCCGGGACGGAGAATGTTTGGAAGTCCATCACAGTTATCAGTTCCTTGGACCAGGTTTCCTGTGTGCAGATGTCTGCTCCCATTATCAGATTAAGAAATTCAGAATTATGAGATTTGTTAGACCAGCCTGCAACGTTCCACGAAAGCATTCTCAGTCCAAGGGATTATCTTCTCACTTGTGGGACCTCGCTGTGCACAGGAAATCCATTCAAGGACACACATGGATATCGATTTCTGCAGATAATGATGTCTGCGATGGGATGGCCTCACAGGATTTCCTGGATGCAACTGGGAGTGCTGGCCATATCCAGGAGGTCCTGTGAGGCTCTCCAACTGTGGGCTCAGCTCCCAGAAATACTGAAATCCTTGGATTCCAAACCTGCAGACGAGGGCCCACTGTACTGGATAAATGGTGCAGGAGACAGGTAGAGCTTGATTTCCTGCACTCTAAATTCCTAGTTTGCAACAAGCAGGTACTATACATATATGTAGGTCAGCGAATGCTAGATGGTTAACGTTATTCTGTGGTGTTTTTCTCTCCTTAATAGTTTGGTGGCCAGGCATATAGTGATGTCAGCCACACAAAGGTCCTCTGCCGGGCCCTGGAGGGCATTGAATGTGCAGGCCAGCGGACTTTTCTGCGAGGGAACAAACCATGCATAAAGTGAGTGTCCTGTACCCGTGATTTTTTTTTTTTGAGCTGTTGGGAATGTTGAAGCCAGAATTTCATTGCAAGGTGGTGGCACATTTTAAAGATGCAATAGATAGGCACAGCAGAGCTGAAAGGAGAGTCAGTTACATCTCAGCCACACATCCGAACTGCAGAGCTCTTCAACAGGTAGGTCAGGATCTAGAAGTTTTGTGTGCAACAGTTATGCGGCATCCTAAATCACATGACAAAGGGTGGCCATTGAAATGCTTTGGTTCCTTCTGAATGGCTGTAGGAATGTGCTGAATTGCGCAGTAGTGGATTACAGCAGTGCTGTTCCTGCCATTTTGCTTTTTGCTCAGGCCATTTTGAGATTGAACTTGAGCAAGACTAGGGATCTTGGAGGAGGTAAATCCTGCCAGAAACTTTGGGAGGGGGCCTTTTGTCCAGGCACCCCATTGGGCCGTTGGTCTTCTTCTCTAGTCTCCTGTTGGTCTGCCTGTTTTCCCTGCCACGACCCTACCTTTGCTCTCAGTCTCATCACCATCTCTCTCCCATCACCTTTCAAAACTGAGTGCATGCTGTTGCCATGCCACGCTCTGCCCTTCTTCTCCGTCTAGTTGCCCCAAAAGGAAAGAAGGGGCAGAATGACACAGCAGTCACTGATTGGACAGCGCTAGGCAGGGCGAGGAACTGCAAGCTGTCAGTTGCCCACCCTCTTGGTATGCTAGACCCTTGAAGGTGTTGCTGCTTGGGGTTTGTGATGGGTCCCAGCTCTGGAAAACCACTGCTTCCCTTAATACTCTTGTTCTGTCCCTGAGAGCAACACAACACACAAAATCAGTGTTTCCCAAGCTGCGTACTGGGCCCAACATAGCTGGGGTAGTGCTGGAATGCCTTAGTTGGAGGTCTAGAGGCTTCTTCTGGGATGTACCGGGCCCACAACCCACTCTGTTGGACTCCACAGGCTTAGAATGGCCTGCAGAAGTGACTGGAAGCAACTTCTGGTTTGCAGATACAATTTCTGGTTGCTTCTGTGACCCATTGTGGATGTGGGTCACACCTCTGAAAATTTTGGGAACCGTGGTATTAGAAGCAAGACCACACAGCAGTGGTGCAGGTAGCGTAACTCTTAACATGCTGGATAATACCAACTTACATAAGAATGGTGGCAGGTAAGAGTGAATGCCCCTTCCATTCCTCAAGTTGAGGCCAGGCCATAAAGGTACACTTAAAATATGTGCAGTGTTTTTCCACATCCATTGGAGGAAATGTGGACAGGCTATTGCTCGTTGGCATGGAAACATGTGCTCTTTCTCCTCTTGCAGGTACACCGGCCACTACTTCATAACCACTCTCCTCTATTCCTTTTTCCTGGGCTGCTTTGGAGTGGATCGTTTCTGCCTGGGGCATACGGGCACAGCGGTGGGGAAGCTACTCACCCTTGGGGGACTTGGCATCTGGTGGTTTGTGGACTTGATTCTCCTCATCACCGGTGGACTGATGCCCAGTGATGGGAGCAATTGGTGCACAATTTACTGAAACAGACCAAAAGCACAAGAACCTAATTGGACCTAAACCGAAGAGGAAAAGGCAAAAGGAATGCTAGTTCCATGCTTACTGGATGGATACTTAATGGAGTGCACTGATGTATTTATTAGCCCCAGTGACAGAGGGGTCTTTTGACTGAAGCAGACGGAAAAAGCCAGCATAATTGCAATGCACGTTGCTTCTTTAAGTGGAGGCTCTACTTTTCCTGGCTGCAAGGGATGAGGGAAGACTTCTATCCTGTTGAAGAAGCCTGCTTCCTGGTCTTGCCGGTCTACTAAAGGTATTTATTATTATTATTATTTATTAGATTTATATCCCGCCTTTTTGCCCGAAGGCACCCAAGGCGGCATTACAACATAAAAATATAAAATTTAACATTAAAAAACCATTTAAAAAACAATATTAAAACAATACAATAAAAACAAAATTAAACAAAGCAATAAAATTTAAAAACAAGAAGCCCTGTGGATCATACAGTATAGAATATAACAAGCCAGCCAGCCTGTCAACAGTTAAAAGCTTTTTGAAATAAAAAGGTCTTCAGCCCCCGCCGAAATGTTAACAACGAGGGAGCAGTTCTCAATTCTAAGGGGAGGGTATTCCAAAGTTGGGGGGCCACCACCGAGAAGGTGTATAATACCTCTGTGTCTCCCTGCAACCTTCCATATCACATGAGGGGCTTTTGAGGGGTCATCTGTGAGGAACACAGTTGTAGTCTTAAGTTCAGCTTCTCGCTGAAACTCTCTCTGGTTGCAAGAATTGATTTCTGATCACTGCTTGTCTGCAACAATCTACCCCTCCCTTCATAAGCCTGTCTGTTTTAGAGAAAGCTTTCTGACCAAATTTGTAGAGTTGGTATAACTGGCAAAATACAGTGAGTTAGGGGTGTCTGAAAATTGTGTGGCTGTGTTTTTTTTGGCAGATTTTGTGATTTGAAAGGCCAAAAGAGGTGTTTTTATGTGATTGTATTCCAAGGTCTTATTTTTATTAATTTTAAACACTCATTAAACGTGTTCTAGGTAGGTGATAATAGTGTTAGCAGATACAACAGTATTTCCAATTGGAAAAGTAATTTTAATTTCTGGAAAATATTTTAAATACCAAAATGTGGTATTTTGTGTCTTTAATTGGCTATTTTAGCAGTAGGCAGTGTTGTGTGTTTTATGCGTTTTTAACAATAATTAAAAACAAACAACCCATCCCTACCAGTGAGGCTTAAGGGCAATGCTGTAAAATGTACTAATGTCCTCTTAGGAGGGGAGAGGCAGAACAATCATGTTTTATTTTTAGCTCAGACCAGCAGCACTCCAGTTTAATGTAAGCTCCAAAACAGCAAAGGAAGTGGACCTGGCTCCTCCCTAAACAGGGAGAAGCACCTGCGGCTTTGTCTTATTCCATGTGGCCAGGCTGTCTCATAAACGTGCTTCTGCCAAGTCAGTGTGAAAGAAAATGCATCTACCCTTCCTGGCTAGAGAACTCAGTCTAGTTCCCACTGCCAGACCTGAGAGTAGTTGTGTGGTGATCCATCCACAACAGGCGAGGCTACCTAAACTATGTGCCACTGGTTGTGTGAACATGCACTGTACTGTCACTCTTTCTGTGCCTTTTAAATCTTATTGTGTGCTGCTACGGGGAGGCAGTTATCTGTCTCAGGCTTGACTAACCTGGGCCAGCCTAAGATGCCTGTAAGGCCATAGCAACCAAGCATACCTTCATGCAGGGTTTTCACAATATGCTTCCACTTGTCCCAGCAATTCCTCACTTACAGTCATATCATTATAAAGTTGATGAGAAAAAAAGTTTAGTCCTGGCCAGGCCCACCATCTGTGTGGAAAGCTCATATTTATTTTGGTATTTAATATTAGAAGTATTTTGGGCTCTCATTTAGAAGTTTGATGTTTTATGATCATAAATATGCAGTAGGAACATCTCTCGCTTACATATATCAATTACTGTTTAGTAAAATTTGGTTTTGTTAGTAGTTTTGCTTAAAGTTGTAGTTTCCAAGCACCAACAACTTTAACTGCTGTACTGGCAAAAAGATCATCCCATAAATAAGAGCGCTAAGCAAGGCAGGCAGTAAGACAGACATGACTGTTAAGAGCACTTTCTTGCTGGAGGGAGACAATGCAGGGTGGCAGACAATAGATCTTAAAACGTGTGTTTATTGAAAACATCTGTCCCACTCCTCTCTAGCCCCAGAAGGACCACCGGCCTGCTTTGACAGCTTTGTTTCAAACCAAAACACAAGGTGTCAAACATGTCTCAACAATCCAACAAAACAGAGAAAAATACATAACATCAAGAGGCAGAACAGCCCTCATAGGAATCGGTGAATGCTGGTTGAAATGCAGGAGTTTTTAGCACCTTCTTGAACAGGGCAGTGACTGGGGTTAGCTGGCCATCCCTGGGAGAGGAGGTATATGATTTTGGTGCATTTGTAGGAAAAAGCAGGGAAGGAATAGCCACCAAAGCAGCCAGTGGTTTCAGGAGGTACTATCTGCTTGGTCTGCCTTTAACTTGTTTCTTGTTTTATAGGCAACATCTGGAATTTGGCACATCGTCCACTTATCTCTGACTAGAGCTCAGCTCTCTTTTAAGACTAGAGGAGTGGAGCTCACTTTCTGTGGACAGAAGCTCTTGGCTTGGTACTGGGCCCACAGCCAGGCACCCTGCATCTGTCTTCAACCTTGACAATTATAGAAGAACATGTGGGGCTCTTCCACCCCTCCTGCTTTGGTCTCACTTGGATGAAACAAACCTTGGGGGGAAAAGAGAGCTTGTTGCACTTCCCTATGGGACTGTTTGCCACTTGGTTCATGTGAGAGCTTGCATTGTACACAGCCATTTCCCAAGTGTCTTCAATAGACTGCACGTGAGGTCTGACAAGGCGCTCCTTGGCTACACAGCTGGGGCCGTCTAATCAATTTCATCTGGCATGACCGTCAAGATGACATCTTCGTTTCCTCGCCGTACCATGATGGCCAGGGTGTGGCTGTTCTGCACGGTGTCCATGACATCTCGGGTTTCCGTGACCACTTTGCCATTAATGGCAATGATGACGTCGCCATCCTGCAAACCAGCACTGCAACAAGACCCAAGAGATTTTGAGGCTGGGGGTGGGGGACAACAGTGGTTAAGACTGGGTGCATCCCACCAGTTCTAGCTGCCACTGCAGTGAAAGGGTTGGCTGCCCCAAATTTGCACATGACTAGATTGGCTCCCTACTGTTTGGAAAAGGACCCTGATCAGCAGGATCTCTATGGACCCTTCATCCCTACTGCAGCACTTGGTTTTTTGGGAGTATTTTTTGGGAGTATACATTAAATGCATCAATGGCTCTGAAGTGAATTTCCTGAAGTGAATTTTCTTTCCTGAATAGCAAGTGGTTGGAGCAATCCAGATTGGTACTGTGGGAGAGCTGGCCTGTCAGCGCAGCCAGCTTAGATTGCGGATGGGCAGGTACCTCCTATTTCTATGAAAGTTCAAAAAATGGACAGAACTCTGGTGTACCTCTGTCACATTTCCCTCTTCCATGCCCCATTTCCCTTTTTGAATCCAGGGAGCAAGGAAAAAAAGAGCAGTATTTGACATGCTGTCTCAGGCATGTGGGGCCCCTCCTCTACCCCCACAAGATCACCGTCCTATTCTCCCCTTGTTCCCCCCAACTCCCACATGTCTAACGCCCAAGCCTGCATGAAGTATTAATATGCAGTTTGTAAATATTAAAATGTGTGATTTTTTTTAATCTTCAGAAAAGAAGTTGCTCTGTAGCAATACAGACATCCCATATTGGAACAGTTTTGCTGCTAGCCATCATTCCCCTCCCAGTATGAAGAGATTCAGCACCTGTCCTGGTTTATAGCAGAAACATGACCTGGTATTTGAGATCTAATTCCGTACTGCAGGAGTTAAATCTGTTCAAATCCAGTTGGGTTAACCATGAAGAGAGGCAGGTGGTACAATTGCGTGCGATAGGCACTTCTAAGACATGCCCAAGGAAGCAGCCTGGTGGCTCTATAGGATTTGCTTCCCACTCTTAGGGCTTGAGATGGGCAAATGTAAAACTCTGACCTTTCAGCAGCTGTCCCTGGAATCACTTCGTAGACATAGATCCCGGCTCTCACATCTGGGAAATCTCTATCTCTTCGCCTCAGCTCACGGATGAGACTGTGAGAATGAAAATTAGGTCACTCAATGAGGCAATCCAGAATTCCCTACTACAGGTTGGACCTTGAATCTGCAGGGGCTCTGTTCCTAAGCTCCTCATGGATACCGAAATCTGCAGATAATTAAAGCCGCAGGCTGGGGTTCAATAGGACCTCTAAGCATGACCGGAAACATCTTCCAATGGTGTTCTGAGGCCCATAAAAGCCATGCACAGCTACCCCAGGCCTCTGAAAGCTTCCTGGACATGATCAGAAGGCACTTCCAGAAGTGGATTTGGCACCTGAAGTGGGTCAGATCCATGATTTCAAATGTGTGACTAAAGATCCACTAATCAGAAAGCCCATCTTGCACAACAAAGCACAGACATCCTATGTGCAGGGCAGGAAGGAGAAGGTTCTCTGCTGCCAGCTAACCCCTTAGCTTGGTGAAGGTTGCAATTATCCAGCTCCCCAAACGGGTGTTGCTGAAGGTTGTGCATGTACCAGGGCCAGAAAACATTTGGAACAGTAGGACACATAGCCCAGGGCATAAGCCCCAGGCACAGCAGGTCAGCAACAGGTAGACAGAGCCTAAAGTGAGGGGGATGTCTTGGAAGGAATCATGTCCTCTAGCCATACCTAGGGATGGGGTTTTTTTGGTGATCAACATAGACCGCTAAATAATGAGAATTTCTATTGAAAATGCTACATAAAATGAAATTTAAGTCAAAATGCAAAAAAGCCCACTTTTGCTTATTTTTGACAGTTTGACACAAATTTAGATCAATTTTGCAAAAATAATACCACTTGTGCTTATTTTTGACACAGCTTTGAGGGATCCGCAAATAGTTTTCAGTAAGGGATCAGGAGGGCAGGAGGTTTTCCCTTACTGAAAATGGTTCACCCTTATTTATTGCGCTGTTTGTACTATTGGCAATAAAAATTTGGATAAAAACATAACACTACAATTTGTTATTTTAATTAAGTCAAGACATTTTGGAAAAAATATTACAAAAAACCCCATCCCTAGCCAGGCCCAATTCGAAATGCTGGCACTTGCCTGCAAAGCCCTAAGTGGCTTGGGGCTGCAACATCTCAAGGGTCACTTTTTCCTCTACAACCTGCCTACCGAGTTAATCATCATCGGTCAAGGCCCAGCTCCTTGCTAACCCCCACACCTCCTAAAACAGGTAGGCAACCATCAGATATATGTGAGCTACTTAACAAAATGACTAATCGCTAGGGGTGGGTTTTTTGGGTGATATTTTTTCCAAAATTTCTGGATCAAAATAGCAAATTGTGGTGTTATGTGTTTCTATCCAAATTTTTATTGTAAATTGTATAAACAGAGCAGTAAATAAGGGTGAATGGCCCTACGAACAATTTAGCACGGCCCAGGGAACAGGTCTCGGATTTGGCCATAAGGCTGAATCTGAACCCCAGCCCCCACACAGGTCAGCATGCCTGCTGGCCCGCCCACAACCCACCCAGAAACACTCTCCCAGTGCCCACTCCCTCCTTGGAGCCAGCATGGCGCCTCTGCTGTGAGACCTGCACTGCCTGTCTTGGTGCATTAGCGCCGATGCAGGGTTGCCGCTCGGCACCCCCGCATCAGCGCTGATGATGTAGCATTGATGCAACAAAGTTGTATCAACGCTACATCTGGGGCAGGATTGCACTGCCCATCAGTTGAGCCAATTTGTATTAGTTTTGTTTTTTTTTTGCAATACATTTTTTAATTCTCTTTCACAGTTATGGGGAATGGAAAGGAATTACATAAGGTTGTAGGGAAAACAAGGGAAATACACAAGGTAGTTGGAGGGTTACAAGCATGTCTATATATACCGTATTTCCCCATGTATAAGACGCGCCCATGTATAAGACGCACCTTAATTTTGGGGCCAGAAATTTGAAAAAAAATGTACCACCACACATAAAGTTACTGAACTCAAGTTTTATTAAAACTACTCGTCACTGTCAAAACTCTCATCCATCAGCTCTCATCTGTGGTTGATGACGAATCGCTGTCATCATATATTGCATCGTCATCAGTTCCATCTAAGGCATTTGAAATGCCACATTTCTTAAATGATTTGATAATGATCTCGATCTTAATATTATCCCAGGATCTTTTCACCCAGGCACAAACTTCTCCTATAGTTGGTTTCTTCACTCTTCCTGCTGGTGTCAAATTGTCCCCAGAAGACTTCATCCATTTGTTCCATTCGTCTCTCATGGTAGCTTTGAACGGTTTGTTAATGCTGACATCGAGTGGTTGGAGCTGGGATGTCAAACCTCCAGGTATGACGGCAAGTTTTGTTTTTTGCTCTGCAACAATCTGCTTTGTGTTTGGTGTTATGTGTGCCCTGAACTGATCAAGCACCAATAGGGCAAGTTTGCGTAAGAGCCCACCTCGTCTCCTGCTCCAAACTTTCTCAAACCAGATCTTCATCCCATTCTGATCCATCCAACCCTTTTCATGAACGTGGACAATCACTCCTCGGGGAATGTCTTCTTTTGGCATTGTTTTACGTTTGAAAATCAGCATAGGAGGCAGCTTGGTTCCATCAGCACAACAAGCTAGAACAGCTGTATAATGGCTCTTTTCATGTCCACTTGTCTTCACAATTACAGTTTTCACCCCCTTCTTATCAACAGTTCTGTTACTTGGGACATCAAACTGAAGGGGGACTTCGTCCATATTTGCAATCTGTCCCAACTCAAACTGATGTGTCTTCCGGCATTGAATGACAAACCAATGAAATTTGAGTACCTTCTCCTCATAGCTTTCAGGCATCTTTTGGGCAAGTCTGGTGCGTGTGCGCATGCTTAGTCCATTCCGTTTCATGAACCTGAAGCACCAATTGTGTCCTCCTTTGAAATCAGTAACTTCTTTTTCATCAGCAATTTTTCTTGCCTCATGCTGAACCATCGTTGTGGACACAGGAATTCCAATTGCCCTTTGCTCTTCTATCCATATCTTCAATTCCGTCTCTAAATCAGGCCATTTTGCTGACTTGCCTCTCATGGCCTTCTTCCGCCGTGGCATTTTGACTAAGGTTTCTTCTTCCCGTAGCCAGTCTCGGATGGTTTTCTCAGTTGGAGGAGGACCAAATCTACGTTCAGCAGCACGATTTCCATTCACTTTTGCAAACTTGATCACTTGTAATTTGAATTCAGCACTGTACGAAAATCTTCTCTGAGCCATTTCTGGGCAGAACGTGTCTTTAGGTTACAATTTGCCAACAAGCGGGAAAAAATGCCTCCACCCCCCCCAGGGGCGGACCTAATGTAAAATGGCGCCCAATGATAACATGCTGCCTGGCGCCCCGCCCCCCCTCTTAGAAGCGGCAGGGGGCGTTAGGAAATGCTGCGTTCTCCATGCTCCTGACGGCTTTTTAAGGGAAGCGGGAGCACAGATAACGCGTTCTCCGTGCTCCCAGTTGCCTTAAAGAGCCGAGACCGCAGCGTTGCCCGCTCAGGCAGCGCTGCGTTCTCCGTGCTCTTGTTGTCTCAAAGAGCCTGCAAGCGGCAGCGCTGCCTCCGGCCCTTTAAGACAAGCGGGAGCGCGGAGAAC
>JAJKFI010000214.1:215161-234569 GCA_029204185.1 Lerista edwardsae | reverse complement strand
CTCCGGCCCTTTAAGACAAGCGGGAGCGCGGAGAACCGTGCTCCTGCTTGTCTCAAAGGACCGGCGAGGGTGCACGTGCTCACGTGCCTTGTATAAGACGCACCTAGTTTTTAGCGCCCCAATTGTTTGAAAAAATGTGCGTCTTATACTTGGGGAAATACGGTAATCTCTAAGTGCATATTTAGATAAATATTTTATAAATCTTTGCAATTCTAAGCTAATTATAGTTTTATTCTATAGCATTTATGCCCATCATTGGTATATCATAAGATATATTCTCTTATATCTTCAAAAGTCTTACACTTATTACATCAATTTATCTTTCCACTTTATATAGTTACACCAAAGACTAACATTTATAGGGAGTACTATCCATCCTAATAATAAAAAAGTAAAGAGGGAGAAAACCAAGAAAGCAAAGCAATAGTATATAAAAGCCTATAACATTAATTGTTATATATTGCCTACTCCATTAAAATTAGTGCATAGCTAACAATTCTATATCTTAATCTAAATAGCATTATATGTCATCAGGATTATCTTCCATTATTCAAACATATTTTCTTCATCTTACAACCATAATTATCCTTAAAACTTCCATTATTCTATTATAATTAAATCCCTATAATCCCTGTATAAATCTTCCAGCTCTTCTCACACTCTCTATCACAGGCTTAAAATAGATGGAAACGCCCTTCTTTGTTCAGCTATTCCCTGTCCTGCAAACGCCATTTTGACTGCATTCTTCTAACATGACTATAGCTTTACTACCATCACAATCCTCTAAATATTAACACAAATTCCCAAACCATCCAAGCTTTCCCATCAGTTATATTTTATAGTAATCTTAAGACTTTCACAATTTACTTAGAACCAGATTGAAGAGTTGTCCGGTTAAATCTTGTCCCCCTTTCTCTCACTAAGAGGGGGCGGCTGGCAGCTTTCCTCTCCCACAGAAAAACTGCAAGCTGCATCAAATGTCTCTCAAATCTTCGTTCCGTCTTCTTATCTTTACCAGTCCTATAAAACCTTCAGTAGACAGGGTAGAATTCAGCTCCTCTTCAGTTCAACACCTCTTATCTTAAATTGCTGAGCAGGGGATTGCTTTGATCTTACAGTCCATCAAATTGCTTGAATAATCTGGTTGTAAAACTTTACAGCTCAAGTTGTAAATCTTTCTTTAGATTCTTTCTAAATCTTAAATCTTTCTTTCACCATCTTCTGTTCAGAATAAGAAATTTTTTTCCTTTCTTCTTATTTCATCCCGCTTGTAAAGTTTATGATAAAATAGCATTGTTTAGACATGTAGCACGCACCTCAGTTAGCATGATGCATGTAACATACATCTCAATTAGCATAAATCTGGTAGTTCTAAAGCCTGTCAGCGGCCATCTTCTTTACGAGGTGCAAATTATATCTCTAATTATCTTCAATCGCTTAAATGAATTACCATTTCAGTATTCTTCCTCCGCTTTTCCTCTTGCCTATCTTCTTTCTGCTGGGGACTATACTAGCAGAGAATAAGATTCCTTCCCGTTGTAGACATTCAGCATTCAGTCCTGATATTACCTCCGAGGTCTAACGGCCATCGGCCCTGTGCTCACAAGACGCAGGTTTCTGTCGTCCTGTTGTTACATGGCAAGCTTTCCCTCCCCCCGGATCGGCCGAATTCCAGGAGTCGGTCAAGCGAAGCTGCCAACCTTCAGACACCTCTCCTGATGTCCGAAGCCATTCCCCTCTCGAAGAAGGGTCTGGAACAGAACACAGCTTGAGCCGCAATTTCTCCACTAAGGATAATTGTGACTTGCCTGGCGGCGATCTTAGCCCTGCCCCAATTTGTATTAGTTAAAAAGAAATTAAACTATTCCAAGTGCAGCACATCAAGTTTAATGCTCCGTGCAGCTTCCCCCTGTTGGGTTAATTTAAAAAGCACCTGCCATCACTGACTTACAGCTGCAATCATTGCTTTATAATCCTAATGTGTGCATTGAGAGGTTCTGTTTCCAAACTTGCAAGCCACCTTGAAGTGCTGTTATCTGATAACGGAACATCCAAGAGGAGCAAGGAGAATGCCAGAAAATAAAACTTACTTGAAAGTAAGAGGGATCATTCGGAGTCCCAGGTATTTTTTCTTGCCTCTGCTCTTTCCTAGAAAGAGAGGAAAAGTTAGAATTAGTCTCACAAATGCCATGAAAAAGAAGTACAGCTTCAGGTTTCCCTCATTGTGGGCATGACTTCCAAAAGGAACATGTATAGGCCTGACCGCCTGCCAAATCCTATGCATCTATCCTCAGAAGCAGTGGCTATAGGACTGTAGCCTCAACAGATTCATTCACCATAAAGAAAAATGGGTGGATCACAAGAGCACAACCAAAACGGGAGGTTCCACATTTATTGATTAATCTTAAAAGATTTGTATCCTGCCCTTCTCCTCACTGAAAAGAACCAGGGCAGCTTGCAATAGAATAGGGTACGTAAGTCTGCAGTTTATTTTAAAAGGATACTGGAAGTGGGATCCAGGAAATTACTGCTGCAGGTTAAACTGCTGTTGCTGAACTTGCTGACTGGAAGGTTGGCAGTTTGAGACCATGCAATGGAGTGAGCTGCCATTGCTTGTCCCAGCTCCTCCCAACCTAGCAGTTCGAAAGCACCTAAAAATGCAAGTAGATAAATAGGTGCCACTTCGGTGGGAAGGTAAGGGTGTTCTGTGCACCTTGGTGTATAGTCATGCCAGCCACATGACCACGGAAGCTTGTCCTGGACAAACGCCAGTTCTTTGGCTTAGAAATGGAGATGAGTGCCACTCCCTATAGTTGGTCACGACTAGACCATTTGGTTGTGGGGAAACCTTTACCTTTTAAATACCTGTTACCAGTAAACACATGGAAAGCTTAATGAAAGAACTAAACAAAACATACCAATTATGCCTTGCTGAAAGAGAATCAGCATGCTTTCTGCCTCGTTTAACTTTTTAAAGTACTTTGAGAGGGTCACCAGGCAGTTCAGTTGACATTGCATATTTGGACTTTCAACACGTTTTGTGTCTCACAAATGGCACGTAAGTAAGCTTAGAAGTCATGACACAAGACAGCAGGTCCTCTTGTGGATTGGTAGTTCCCAGACAACACCAAGCTGTTCAGGCTGGCAAACCCCAAGGCAGATTGGGCCCTTGAAGGCCCTTGTCAGGCTGGGCAACCAAACGGCCAGGTGATTCAGTGTCAAGAAGTGTGAAGTGTATACTTTGGAGCAAAAACATCTCTGCATATACACTGATAATAATAATAATAATAATAATAATAATAATAATAATAATGCATGTATTTATATACACTAGATTTCTCTAGTGACTGTAACTCAAGGCAAGGTGACTGTACATGGGCAGACTTTATTCATAAACCCGAAGGTTTTTACAATTTACAGAATGTTCTATCTTTCAAGAACTACACACATTCAGATCTTCCTTTCTGGATTTAGCCTTCTTTCTTTAGCCACCCGTCTGTCTTCTGCTGGCTGATGCTTCCCTGCTCTCACCAGAGACGCAGCTGACTCTCAGCACACTCCTCCTCCCATGAGGCAGCTGGAGCTCAGCTTCTAATCAGCCGCAGTTGCAAGGTCTGCCGCTCACAGAGACTTCCGGCAGTCCTGAGCTCACGACCTTGAGATCTTCAGCTGTATCTTCGGGCAAACGGAGGCATTAACCCTCTCGGCTAAATCTTCTGGGCTCTGAACCATCAGTGACAAACAAGGAAGGGATCAGCACAATCCTATGCCTGTCCACTCAGAAGCCAGCCAGTCCACTGAGGTGTATAGCATTGCAGGTGAAGACGACCAATATTATAACGTCGCTATACAAATCAATGGTGTGGCTGCATTTGAAATACTGTATTGCATCAAGGGGTGGTAGAGTGACATGGTCAAGGGACGTGGTGGCGCTGCGGGTTAAACTGCTTCAGCTGGGCTTTCTGACTGGAAGGTTGGGAGTTCAAGACCATGCAACTGAGTGAGCTCCCGTCCCAGCTCCTGCCAACCTAGCAGTTCAAAAGCACCTAAAAATGCAAGTAGATAAATAGATACCATTTCAGTGGGAAGGGAACGGCGTTCCGTGCGCTACGGCGTATAGTCATGCTGGCCACATGACCATGGAAGCTTGTCCTCGGGCAAACACCGGCTCTACAGGCTTAGAAACGGAGATGAGCACTGCCCCCTACAGACCATTTGGTTGTGGGGAAACCTTTACCTTATGGTAGAGCTACAGCATTTGGGGCTTTTGTAGCTCATAAACCAAGGCAATTATGGGAGGACAACATTAATATGCATGGTATGGAAAGAAAGAAAGGTTTCTCCCTCTCTCACAGTACTGAAAGGGAATGGCAGGAAATTTAGGCTGAATAGAAGGGGAGTAATTTCTCACACAGCACATTAGCCTGTGGAATTCATTGCCACAAGATGGGGTAACGGCTGCTATCTTGGATGGCTTTCTGAATTGGGCAAATTCAGAAAGAACTAGTCTTATCTATTCCCATTATATCTCCCCGACATGTTACCTTTCGCCTGACGATTGTGGGAGTCTTCCAAGAATCGCCGGATCCGATCAGAGGGGATGGCGAAAGAAATACCAGCCGTGACCTTCAGGGTGTTCATCCCAATGACTTCACCATCCTAGTGGGAACAGCACACTGGTTGCAACCAGAAGCAAGAATACAATGTATGGGATGCAGACACACCCTTGCTAATGATAAGCAAGGCAAAGCAAGCTAATGCCAGATTTTTTCCTGTTTAAATAGCATGCATGGAGGAGTGTGAGCAGGAGCAAAATCACAGCAAAGACAAACCCCTAAAGGCCTCTAGCCAGGATTTCCTCCATTTTGCATCCTAAACTGGCCACTGCTTTGCAAATAACCTGCCCATCAGGCCACATGCTTAGAGCTAACTCCCAAGGCTGTGAATTTCAATTTTCTTCTTCTCACAGCACACTGACCTTCTCTAGGGTCCACCTCTTGTGACGTCACTTCCGGGAGACTCACTGGGTTCTGTGGCTCTGTTTTGAGGTCATTTGTCTGTAGTAACGGACTGTTTGTCCCTCTTCCTCTGCCAACAGGGGAACAGACAATTCATTGCTACAAACAGGTGACCTCAAAAAAGATCCACAGAACCCAGATGAGTTTTTCAGCAATTTTTTCATGGATTTCAGAGTTTTCGAAAGTTAGTGCAGAAAGTGATGTTATGTGTTTTTCTTCAAACTTTACATTGTAATTCTAAATTATAATCACTTTAAACGTGTACTCCCTGTTTGCACGTTGGTGATAAACGTTGGGTAGGTGATATAGATGGTATCGGGTCAGCAGATGACATTACCCAGGCACCACCACCCCCATTCAATAATAAATCAAAACTAAATAAAACCTGGGTTTTTTGGCCTATTTTGGGAGTTTTTGTTTTATTATTAAGATTATTTATATACCACTTTTCAACAAAAATGTTTACAATCAGTTTACAAACAAAAACAAATAAATAAATGGCATTCTACAAAAAAGAGAAGTGCAGAAAGTGGCGTTATGTGGCTTCATTATCACATTTTCTCCCACTTCCACCAATGTTAATAAACATTAATATGTTAAACAGTATGTTAAAAACACATCTGTTAACACAACCTACTATAAAAGAGAACTACCAGGAGATCTTTAACTTTAGGGGGCAGGGGGAAAGAACAGTGATTGAACACCTTACCAGATTTACCAAGGGCCCTCCAGAGTTTCCGTACTGCAAGACAGAATTGGAGAGAATAAGGCTCATGTTCAGATTGCACTGAAGGAAGAACATTTGCCAG
Organism: Lerista edwardsae; assembly: GCA_029204185.1. NCBI lineage: Eukaryota > Metazoa > Chordata > Lepidosauria > Squamata > Scincidae > Lerista > Lerista edwardsae. The sequence goes on along the minus strand of JAJKFI010000214.1, from coordinate 228,742 downwards.
CATGTTTTCCAGATAGCAACCGTCCGTGTATTCCAAACATCTGCACGTTTTCAGAGAACCCACAGCACAAAACTAATAGCCCTTCCAAATCATTTTGGTTTTTGAGCCACTCCTAATTGCTCGCTCCTACTCAGAGCGAAACATGCACACTAATGTGCCCCCAGAACTCATAAGAAGAGCCCTGCTGGATCAGGCCAAAGGCCCATCTAGTCCAGCTTCCTGTATCTCACAGCGGCCCACCAGGTGCCCCAGGAAGGCATGAGACAACAAGACGCTTGGATCCTGTTGCCACTCCCTTGCACCCGGTACTCTGAAGTAGCCTACTACTAATGTAAGGAGGTTGCACAATCCATCATTGCCTATAGACTTTTCCACGATGGACTTTTCTTCCAGAAATCCGTCCAATCCCCTCTTAAAGGCATCTAGGCCAGATGCCATCACCACCTCCTGTGGCAGAGAGTTCCACAGATTAACTACCCGGTGGGTAAAAAGTACTTCCTTTTATCTGTTTATCCCAACTCTCAGTTTTAGTGTGTGTTTAACTCAGTTTAACTCCTGCGTGCATGGGGCAAGGGGCACATTTTGCGACAACCAGGAATGTAGATCTGCATCCAACATTGCTTAAAGGTCTCTTGTGTGTGGATTCCAAGGAATCAACACATGTGCACTTAACTAAATACCAACAGCGATCAGGAAGTTCCTCCCCTTTGCTTTATCCTGATCCGAGATGAGGCAGAAAGTTACGCCAAGCAAGGCAGAAAGGAGCCATCAAATCACAGCTCTAATCACTGCAGGAGCAATTCACTAAATATTGTGACAGCACTGCAAAGAGTCGCCCCGCACCCTCATCCCCCACCCCCCATGGAGTTCCTTACATTGATAATGGCATCAGTCTGGATGTATTCCATATTGGAGTCCTTCAGCCCAAGCTCTTTGCCATCCCTTTGTGTGCTGCTCACGATTCCCGTTGTCACCGTGTTTTGCAAGGAGAAAGGGCTGCCCAGAGCCACCACAAATTCCCCAGGCCGAAGGTCCGAGGATCTGCCCAGCAGGAGCACCGGCAGGACCATCTGAACAGGGAGGCAAAGGTTCAACTCAGGCTTGCAAAATCAATATTTGCCTGGTTACCTGCCAAGATTCAGAATCGCCTTCAGGTGAGCTGCCTGGGAAGTTAACACTCTTCCTTGGGGCTACATGTGGCTGCCATGCTGAGCAAGCAAATAGGCTGGTGAACATTTTTGCAAGATCCAAACAAGCACCATGCACAGATTAAAAAAATCGTAGCCATTGAACAACTAAAAGATCAGTTGACTGAATGATTTTCTCCCACCTCCACCAATGTTAAGCATTAATACGTAAAACAGTATGTTATTAAAGCATTGGCAACAGTCTGAAGCAAGACACAGTCTCCCAAATTCACAGAATTGGGACCCACAAGGCAGGTAATCCAGAGCATCTTCAGAAGGTACCTGTCAAACCTCTGCCTGAAGATTTCCAGTGAGGGAGAATCCACCACCTCCCTCGGCAATCTGTTCCACTGTCGAACTACCCTTATAGTCAAGAAATTCTTCCTGATGTCCAGCCGGAATCTCCTCTTTTGCAGCTTGTTGGACCCAGTTCTACTCTCAGAGGTAATTGAGAACAAATTTGTCCTCTCTTCCGTATGGCAGCCCTTCAGATATTTGAAGAGTGCTATTGCATCCCCTCTCTAAGGACTAATTCCAAGAGGACCATCTCCCCAGGTTCACAGAATGTGGAGCGTAGAAGTGAGCCACTAGTTATGTCCCATGCTGAGGGACATGGCCGAGGAGCACGTCAGCAGAGGGCGCATACAGTTGGCCTGCTTCTGGTCTTCCTTTCCTCCAGTTCAGGTCTGAGCATCCGCACATAATGTACCGCAGAGGGCCTCAGAAGGCCTCCTGGATGTGATCGGAAGCCACGCCTTCCAGTCGGGTTCAGCCCAAGAACTCTGCCAGTTCCAAGGCTCATGTGAGTAGGCCACAGGCCTTCTCCAGCCTCAGAACACCTTCCACGGCTGAAGTGCCTCACAAACCAAAAGTGGCTTCCAGTCGCACCTGGAAGGTCTTCTGAAGGGGCTGGGAGGTCAGTGCAACATCCAGGGGGCCAAGCATGTCTCTCAGGTGAGTCCTTGCAGCGCCACAACCCTCCCCCCGCCCCGTGGATTTCATTATCTGCGGATTTTGGTATCCACGGAGAGCGGTGTCCTGGAATTGATCCTGAGGACCCAGTGCCCATCATGGGAGCATTTGATCGTCCCCAGTTGGCTGTAAAGAAGCAAAGCTCTACTCACATTCGTGTCAATTTTGATCAAGGCAATATCCAGCTTGTGGTCAACGTCTTTGACTTTGGCATCAAACTGTTGGCCGCTCTTGAGTTCTACCTTGATCCTCTGCTTGTTGGTGAGGACGTGGGCGTTGGTGATGATCAGGCCATCCTCAGACACAATGAAGCCTGAACCGCTGGACACCAGGACCTCTTTATTTGTGTAAGGCAACCTGTGTTGGGATCATCACACACACAAAAATTCCACCACCGTTACAACTTAAACCACAGGCCTCAGACAGACATACTATTTGCATGCCAGGGAGGGAGGTGTGGCAGTAGCCCATTCACCATTCAGTCCATGTGTACTTTGTTCCCTTTCCGAGCAGGCTCTGGAGAAGGCAACAAGAGGAATCCTGCAGGGATCTGGATGGGTCCCACTTGAAAGGGGAAATGCTAACTATGGCTGGTACCAATTGGCCAACATCAGTGCTGCCACCAAAACTCTGGTCACTGACTTCTCAGAACAATTTTCAACCATTTCCAAAATGTTTTCCTTTTTTAAAAAAGAAAGACAAGCAAGACACATGGTACAATGAATTAAGATTATCTGTGCCACTGTAAAGAGACAGGCAGCCCTCCAGAAATATTGGACAAGTGTCTCTGAGTGCCAGGTGCAAGAGAGTGGCCTCAGAGTGCAGGTCTCTTGTTGCCTTGTATGCTCCCTGAGGACTCTGGTGGGCCACTGTGAGAGACAAGAATCTGGATTGGGTGGGCCATTGGCCTGATCCAGCAGGGCTCTGCCTATGCTCTTATGCTGTGGACTGCATTCCTCCTAAGCTGCACAGCTTGAAATAGAGCTCCAGGCAGCTCGTTGCTTTGTGTCCCCAGAAGTCTGGTGATGACATACAGTGGTATCCAGAGATGACACCATGCTGCAAGGAAAGTGGGCCATGCAGTGGCACAGACCCCTGAGATAGATTTTATTAAGGGTGCAATCCTAATTTGGAGTTAGGATTTGCAACATTCTTAGAGAGGTTGGCACATATCTGTGCGCCAGCCTCCCTGACTCCGAGAGTGGTCCAAACACACTTTACGGTGTGTTTGCAATACTCCTGGGCCAACACAAATGGCTTACGCCGGCCTAACTCCAGGTTAGGACTGCACCCTAAGAGACAAAGAGAAAGAAGGCAAAGGCAACGTGTACTTGCAAGATAAACTGTGGAATAAATTGCTGTCACAGGGCGACGATGCCCCACCCACAGGGCCCACGATCACAGTGCCCCACCTGGGGATCAGGCATGGGATTCCGAGGGGCTGCTGGCGGGTGGACGGTGGCACCCAAGCGCTGGGGCAGGCCAGAAACACCAGCTACCAGCCAGCTGGGAGGCATGATGGGGCTGAAAACCAAGTGGCCCTACACAGGGAGGAGGGCCCGGTCAGTGGTGTCATCTAAATGATTTAAGAACAGGTACTCACTTTTGATTGGCACATGTCAGGACCCACCCACCGGAAGTGATGTCATAAGCCGGAAGAGATGTCGTGGCAAGAAGTGACATGAAAAAAGCCCTTTTTGAGGCCTCAGACCATTTTAAACTGACCCAACAGTTGCAACAGTATTCCACAGCACCCCCAGAACACGTTAAGGAGGCCTGGCATCATGTTAAAGTGACCCAACAGTTCCAAAACCCCAGAGCAACTCATTTTTCAGTGGCAAGGCAAGGCAAGGCAAGGCTCTGCTCACTGCCTGCCTGCCTGGCTCTGAGAACGTGCAGGCAACTCAAACGTGCAGGAAATTCAAACGTTGCAGGGGGCGGAGTCAACGAGTGGGCGGGTGAATGGGCGGGGCCAACCGTAATCCTAGAAACCGGTACTCGCGTACCCCCGTGTACCCCCTGCATGACATCACTGGCTGGGAGGCATGGTGGGGCTGAAAACCAAGTGGCCCTACACAGGGAGGAGGTCCTGCTAGCTCTGAGGCAGAGGCCTGGGCCGTCCCCGGCACGGAGCATGGGTGCCAGGAGCATGGAGCACGGAGCATGGGACCCAGGAGGGGTGGAGCTGGCTGGACCAGCCGGCTGGCTCATACAGGGCAGGCTGCAGCACAGGGAGGGTGCCTGGACGGGACAGAAGCCTCCGCCTGTCCTTGGCCCTGAAGGGGTGTGGGCAGCCCCGACCCTGGGAGCACCCAGGGCAGGAACTCACCCGGGGATACTCCAGCCCAGACCTCCCTAGCGAGGCAGGGGCACTGACCCCAAAGGGGTTACTGTCCCGACAATGACTGTTCCCTCGCGGAGGCCTGGGCAGCCGCTCAGGTAGGAGGGGCCAGTGGGGAGGCCCACCTGATGGTCAAGGCCTGGCTGGATCGACTCATGCCTGGACCTTGGTACAGCAAGCCAGAGGGAGCTGCCCGACGCCACCCTGCTCATGCGATGCGTCCCCAGGGATGTCCGTCCGTGCAGTCCGAGGTGGGCCAAGATTGCGGTTGGGGGGACGGACGGACTGCCAGTTCCTACAGGGGGGGGGGTCACACCTCATCTGCAGTAGACGGCAATAATAGGCTGAGACTAGTCCCATTTCAAGCAGCTCTTAGCTCAAGCAGATATCCCGGAAGCGGCGGTGGGGGAAGAGCCAGGAGAGCCAGACCCCAGGGAGCCAACTGCCCGAGCAGCCTCGAGCCTTTGGGAGAGATGAAGGAGGGAGGAGGGAGAGCGGGTAAGACCAGCGCACCCCATGAGCTGGGGGGGGAGGTGTCCCCCCCCCGTGAAATGGACATGACAATTGCCCAAGGAAGTGGCAGATTCTCCCTCACTGGTCAGGCACCTGCTGGAGATGCTCTAAAACAATTTCCTGCCACCAGAAGGGGATTTGGACTAGAAGACCTTGTAGATCCCTTCCAATTCTATGATTCTATAGATCAGATGATGGTTGTGGGTGAAAGAATACTTGTGAATGGCTCAGTTTGGACAGGTATTAGTTAAGTGAAGAATAGGAAGATGGGTCTTTTCCTCTAGGTCAGTTATTCAAACTGTGGGTCAGGACCCACTTGATGGGTCGCGACCTGATGTCAGGTGGGCCATAGAAAGCTGGGAGCAGCCATCTTGGAAGCTGCAGACCTTACTTTTGTTATATTCTTTTTGTGAGTGTTAAGAGTTTGAATTTTCGAGTGAGGGTTTTTAAAATTTTGTTTTTAGTTCAGTGCTTTTACATCATATTTTGTCCTAATCTTGTTTTCTGTCAGGGATGTTTCATGGTTGTGCAATTGCTGCAGTCCAAGAATACCAATTTACATTTCAGAAATGTCACATTATTACGTTACAATGACAGCACTTCCTGCTTGCTGATCAAGCAGAATGATCCTGCCACAACATCACTTCTAGGTTAATGACATCACTTCTGGTGGGTCCTGACAGCTAACTGAGAGAAGTAGTGTCTAGTGCAGGGGTCCTCAAACTACGGCCCGCGGGCCAGATGCGGCCCGCTGAGGACGTTTATGCGGCCCGCCGGGTTATGGCAAAATCAGACCGGAAGTGACGTTCGACCTAAACTCGCGTTAGCTGACCGGCACTCTGAGGGATAAAAGGAGCGACTCTGGATTCCTAGCGGGGCGAATCGGAAAGGGGCAGAGTGGATCCAGAAGCCACTTCTTGCTCTGCCTCTTCCTGCATATGAATCTATATATGTCTGTCTCTTGGCAGCGCTACCGTCCGTTACCCCCAGGCAGTGATGTTATTGAGCGTTCTGGATCCTGAAATCTGGGCTAGCTGCGCCCACTCGTCGCTGGCTCCGTGTTTTTATTTTTTTATTTTTTTATAAAAAGTCCACCTTAAGAGCTCCGTCCACCACGGTCCACCTTAAATTGTATGAGAGGCGTGGTGTGGGTAGTCCCTAGCCAGCACTTGCGTACTTCAGGCAGCGCGGTTTGCCTAGCAGCCACCACCACACCACGTGCACGGACAGAGAGGTGTTGAGCGGATCGGTGCAAGGCAGGGAGCGAAGAAGAGGTACGTGGCTGCTGCTGGCTGTATGGGGGGGCCTGCAGGGAGGGTGAAAAAAGACAGCGTGGGGGGGGGGGCTTCGTGTGTGTGTGCGTGCGCGCGCTTTTGGCCTGATCCCTAAGACGAGGTTGGTGATTGGGGGTTGTAACTTGGAGGGAAGGCGCAGATGCGGTGAGCCTAAAAAAGACGGCGGGGGGAGGCTTCGTGTGTGTGTGCGTGTGCGTGTGTGTGTGCGCGCGCTTTTTGTCTGATGATCCCTAAGACGAGGTTGGTGATTGGGGGTTGCAAAATAAGATATATGCAGCGTGCATAGGAATTTGTTCATAGTTTTTGTGTCCGGCCCTCCAACAGTCTGAGGGACAGTGAACTGGCCCCCTATTTAAAAAGTTTGAGGACCCCTGGTCTAGTGGTTAGTGTTCACACATCCTTTCCTGCTCACTGCTTTCTTTTTTACTGGGTTAGTAGCTAAACTAAAAATGGGGATCTGTGAAAAAACTCGTTGCAGGTAAAACACATAACCCCAGGGGTTCAAATTTAAAATCAAACTGCAGTTGCATCCACAAGCAATCAGACATAACAACACATCTGTGAAGATTACAAATAAGTGTCAAAATATAACTAGTTTAATAAAAAGCAAAAAAAAAAAAATGAATTAAGGGACAGACAGAGAATGGTGGAGAGGCACAGGAAAAAAGCCCAAGAAAGCTAATGGAAAATGCCTGAACTTGGCTGGATGTGCACATAGAAAAACCTTGGCAACATTGGATACAGTCAGTAGTAACAACGAACAGGGGAGATGGGATGCTACTCAAGAGCAAAGCACATCACACAAACCCCTCTCCAGACAAGAGAGTCCTTAAACTAGTGAAGTTTGCAAGCTGGCCTGGAGTGATGAGACTGAACAAAACAAAACATCAACTCCCTAAACACCTCTCTCTAGAAATACAAGCCTTATTGCTAGTTACTTACATGGCCCCAGGGATCCTGGTCCCTTCCTGGAGAGGAAGTGGATGCATCTTTGCAAACCATAGGAACATAAGCCTTGTATTGCTGGATCATGCCAAAGACCCAGTCCAGCTTCCTGTATCTCACTGTGGCCCACCAGATGCCTCATGGAGCACACAAGAAACTCAATCAATCAATCAATCAACCAATCAATCAACAGGTACTTATATACCGCTTTTCAACACAAAGTTCACAAAGCGGTTTACAGGCAAATAGTAATAATAATAAAGTTAAATGGCTCCCTGTTCCAAAAAGCTCACAATCTAAAAAAAAAAAAACGGCAGCTCACCAGCAACAGCCACTAGAAAGACTGCGCAGGGGTGAAGAGGGACAATTACTCTCCCCTGCTAAACATAAGAGGAACATCACTTGAAAAAGTGCCTCTTGCCCAGTTAGCAGGGGTTAACAGGGAGACCTGGAGAAAAACAGGAGACCTGCATCCTTTGGCCACTCCCTTGCACCTGGCATGTCAGACAGCCTACTTCTAAAACAAGGAGGTTGCATATATGCATTATGGCTTGTCACTTGTAATGGATTTATCTTCCAAAAATCTGTCTAAACTCCTTTTAAAGGCATCTAGGCCAGATGCCATCACCACATCCCGTGGCAAAGAGTTCCACAGATTTAATTACACACTGGCTAAAGAATGTTTTCTTTTGCCTAACTCTCCTGCCACTTGATTTTAGTAAGAACGTAAGACGAGCCCTGCTGGATCAGGCCAAAGGCCCATCTAGTCCAGCTTCCTGTATCTCACAGTGGCTCACCAGGTGCCCCAGGGAGGCATGAGACAACAAGATGCTTGCATCCTGTTGCCCCTTCCTTGCACCCGATACTCTGAAGTAGCCCATCACCAATGTAAGGAGGTTGCACAATCTATCATTGCCTATAGCCCAAGATGGACTTTTCCTCCAGAAATCCGTCCAATCCCCTCTTAAAGGCATTCAGACCACATGCCTCCACCACCTCCTGTGGCAGAGAGTTCCACAGATTAACTACCTGCTGGGTAAAAAAGTACTTCCTTTTATCTGTTTTAATTCTCCCAACCCTCAGTTTTAGCGGATGCCCCCTGGTTCTGGTATTTTGAGAGAGGGAAAAGAACATCCCTTTATCGACTCTATCCCTTCCATGCATAATTTTGTATGTCTCAATCATGCCCCCCCCCTCAGGCACCTTTTTTCTAGGCTGAAGAGCCCCAAACGCTGCAGTCTTTCTTCATAAGGGAGGTGCCCCAGCCCCGTAATCATTTTTGTCGCTCTCTTCTGCACGTTTTCCAGCTCCACTATGTCCTTTTTGAGATGCGGCGACCAGAACTGGACACAATATTCCAGGTGTGGCCTTACCATCGATTTGTAAAATGGCATGACAATATTGGCTGTTTTAGTCTCAACCCCTTTTTTAATGACCCCAAGCATGGAATTGGCCTTCTTAATTGCTGCTGCACACTTGGTTGATACCCTCATTGAATTGTCCACCAGCACCCCAAGATCTCTCTCTTGAGCTGTCACATTCAGCTCAGAACCTATAAGCCTATAGGTGAACTTTTGTTTTTTTGCCCCAATGCGCATCACTTTACACTTGTCTACGTTGAAACGCATCTGCCATTTTGCTGCCCATTCCCCCAACTTGGAGAGATCCTTCTGGACCTCTTCACAATTCCTTCTGGTCTTCACCACCCAGAAAAGTGTTGTGTCATCCGCAAACTTGGCCACCTTGCTGCTTATCCCTGTCTCCAGGTCATTTATGAACAAGTTGAAAAGCACCGGCCCCAAGACAGATCCCTGGGGCACTCCGCTTTTCACATCCGCTTTTCAATTTGTGAAAATTGCCCATTGACCCCCACTCTCTGTTTCCTGGCCCTCAACCAATTCTGGATCCATAAGAGGACCTGCCCTCTTATTCCCTAACTGTGAAGTTTCTTCAGCAGCCTTTGGTGGGGGACTATGTCAAACGCCTTCTGAAAATCCAGGTATATGATATCTGCAGGTTCACCCACATCCACGTGCCTGTTGACCTTTTCAAAGAATTCAAAAAGGTTCCTGAGGCAAGACTTAGCCTTACAGAAGCCATGCTGACTTTCCTTCAGCAGTACTTGTTCCTCTACGTGTTTTAGGATTTTATCTTTGATGAGGTTTTCCACCATCTTACCTGGAACAGATGTTAGGCTGACCGGCCTGTAGTTTCCAGGTTCCCCCCTTCTCCCTTTTTTAAAGATTGGCATGACATTGGCTATCCTCCAATCCTCTGGCACCGTGGCCGTTTGAAGGGACAAGTTGCATACTCTAGTTAAGAGGTCAGCAACTTCGTTCTTTAGTTCCTTAATAACTCTAGGGTGTATACCATCTGGGCCTGGTGACTTACTTATATGTAATTTATCAATGTGATCTAAAACATCTTCTTTATTAACCATTATCTGCTTTAATTCCTTAGTTAGGAAGGGCTGTTCGGGCTGTGGTATCTGCCCAAGTTCTTCTGCTGTGAAGACGGACGCAAAGAATTCATTTAATTTCTCTGCGATCTCCAAGTCCTCTTTTATCTCCTCTTTCCCTCCCTCACTATCCAGCAGGCCAACCGCCTCTCTGGCAGGTTTCCTGCTTCTAATATATTTGAAGAAGCTTTTATTATTCCCCTTTATGTTCCTAGCCATGCGTTCCTCAAACTCTTTCTTGGCCTCCCGTATCACCTTCTTACTTGTCTTTTGCCAGAGTTTATGTTGTTTTTTATTCTCCACACTGGGGCAAGACTTCCATTTATGGAAAGAAGCTTCCTTGCTCTTTACAGCTTCTCTAACTTTGTTCGTCAGCCATGCAGGCACCCTCCTGGACCTTGTCGAGCCCTTCTTTCTTTGCGGTATACACTTCCGCTGGGCCTCTACTACTGTTATTTTGAACAGCCTCCATGCAGCCTGGAGAGACTGGACTCTTTTTACCTTCCCTTTCAATTTCTTCCTAACTAGCCTCCTCATCTGAGGGAAATCTGCCCTTCGAAAGTCAAGGGCATTGGTGACAGATTTGCTCAGCACACTTTGCCCAACATGCATGGCAAAACAGATTGCAGCATGGTCACTGTTCCCCAACGGCTCAGTAACATTTACATCCCTAACCAGGTCCTGAGTACCACACAATATTAAATCCAGAGTCACCTGTCCTCTGGTGGGCTCCACGACTAGCTGCTCTAAGGCACAGTCATTCAGCAAGTCAAGGAATCCAGTCTCTCTTTCTTGACTAGAGCACCAGTTGACCCAGTTGATATGAGGATACTGGTTGGATTTGGATGTGCGAGAGGGAAGAGAAGATCCTCCATCCACAATCTCCATCCCTTGCATCAGTTTGTATGCCTCAATCATGTCCCCCCCCCCCCCAGGAGCTTTTTCTAGACTGAAGAGCCCCAAACGCTGCAGCCTTTCCTCATAAGGGAGGTATCCCAGCCCAGTCATCATTTTCGTCGCTCTCTTCTGCACCTTTTCCAGTTCCACTCTGTCCCTTTTGAGGTGCGGTGACCAGAACTGTATCACACTGGTACCAACGGTACTGACTCTGGACTTCATGGCAGACGGGCTTGCATCCCTGTGCTTGAACTTCAAAGTGGCCTCGCAGGCTTGCCTGACTAGGCCCTCCATCTCATCCTTTTAGCTAGACAGGTTTGGCTGCCCAAGCTTTAGGTGCCACAGCACATGGTAGGCCTGGCGTGGCACTTAAAAGACTGCTGCAGCAGCCTGTCCCAGCAGCAATCAGGCTGCTGCACCTGCACAGAATCTCCTTGGGGGGGGGGGTGCAAGGAAAAAAATAAGCAAAAATAAGGGGGAAAAACAGGACATTCACCACACCCAGGGCTTGTGGAAATGAGTTATCTGATCTTTCCATCACTCGTGTTTTCATTGGAGGCTCTGTGGGACCCCACAGAAATTGGGTCCCCACCCACAATTTGAGAAATGCTGCTGTAGACAGTTGCCCTAGAAATGGAACTGCGGAGCCCAGAAGCAGAGGCGTCATGCCCACGTGGCATGGTGTTGCGTTTGCCATGGTTGCTAAGCACACCAGGGAAGAAAGTGCCACTGCCCCACCCAGTGGCGTTTCTACAGGGAGGGCAAAGCTCTAAGTCTTGCAAGAAGCCTTACCTTGCAGTGGAAATCACTCCTCTCCTGCACTGTTCTAGCCAGTCCTCACAGGGAAAAGCAACACCTTGGCGTTGCTTACTGGCTACAGCAGCAAGGGAGAGGAGGGATTTACAAGCACCAAGGGAGAGGAGGGTAAGGCTTCTTGCAAAACTTAGAGCTTTGCCCTCCCTGTAGAAACGCCTCTGGCCCCACCCTTGTCTCCATCACACTCCAAAATGGAGCAATTCCGGAAGCAGGGGGCGTGGCGAGGCTGCACGGAGGGCGCAGCGACGTGTTTTGTCGCCGCCCCACCCCAGGCGTGGTCAGAGCTTGCTCCAGCTTCCCGGAACAGTCTCCTGGAAGCCGGAGGTGACATCACAAGAAGCAAAGCCCATAGAGGTCAGTGTGCCGAGAAAACAAAACAACTGAAGATAGCTGGGACAGCCGAAAGAGCAACCTTGCTAGGCAGAGCACCCATTACCTGCGAAAGAGTTCCAGATGCACCACAGCGGGCGCGATCGTCTCGACCACGTCGGCAATGAAGTTGAACTTGTAGCGCAGGCTATTGGTGTCCACAGCACCTACCGGGCAAAGAGCATCTCCATCAACCCTTCCGATACCATCCGTGCAAGTCCAAGAGTCCACTCAGCTTCCCATCCCTCGTTTTTGCATTTGTGGCCTTTAGCCAAAAGCAGGAACATTTGTATGCAGTTGTTAAAAGAAAGGTACCCCTGAACAAGGAGGTTGCACATAGCTATCATCCCCAAGAGTCACTGAATGGCCTTTCTTCCATCACAAATTTGTCTAATCCAGTTTTAAAACTTTCTAACCAGGGGCAGAGTTGATTTTTTAGGGGTGGGATGGGGAGAAAAACAAAGCTCTAGGACTTCTCTTACTGAAAGAGCAATTATGACATTGGCAGGAGTGCTCGGGGGGCTACCTATATGGTGGTGTGCCCAAAATGGCAGGCAGAAAAATTTTGTTAGCACACAGCATGTAGCACCACCCCTTGATTTTTAAGCCCCACCCATAAGATAGACAGACAGACAGACAGACAGGATCATTAGTGCCAAATGAAGCAGTGCATACACAGGCAATGATCCTTAAATAATAATTTTAAGCATTGTATTGTATTTCTCCATTTAAAAAAATTGTAAAATGCAAACATGACCTTCTGCTCAAAATTCCAACTGGCACACAAGAGAATTTTTTAAGATGATCACCAGTTTGGGCACACACTTTCAAAAATGTTTTGCCAATCTTAATCTAGGCTATTGTCTCTTAAGGGCTGCCTGGGAAAGCCTGTTAAATTAAGGCTGCAATCCTATACAGACTTTCCTGGGAAATAAGTTTCATGAACACAATGGAACTTACTTCTAAGTAGACATGTCTAGGATTGTGTTGCAGTTCTAGGAACATTTTCCTGGGAGTAAGTCCTATTGGATACAGTGGGACTTCCTTCTGACTAAACCTGCCTAGGCTAGCACTGTAACAATAACTTTTCTGTGTACCTGGGATACTTTTAAATTCCATTTTTGTACATTTGTACACACACACACATACACACACCCCCCCGAACAGTTTGGGATGAAAAAGAGTGAGATCTTTTAAATAAAGTATAGCAAATTTGAATAAGTGGCAAGATTAAAAAACGTTCTAAGGATTGCAGTTTTTGCAGTAACTGTCATGTAGCTTCCCTGTAGCTGTGGCTACAAGGGAGTGTTGTTAGGAGCTCCAAAATGTAACTCCTACTCCACATTCCACCCATCTCCACTCTTTGTATCTAGGAGCATCCCTGGTAGACTTGGCAGGCGTCCCTTATTATAAGGGACTTCCCGTATTTAAGATTTAAAAACCCGTGTCAATGTTGAATGGGACTTTTAAAAAAACCATTCTAAAATTCTGCTGCTGCTGCTGCCTTGCCATGGCTAACTACATAATTTTTGTATTATTTCTGGTAACCATGGAGTGGTTTGCTAGAAAGCAGTATCCCAATACCTGTGTGCCCTTATTGTCATTTCGAAAACCTGGTAAATCTAATCTCTGGTAGGACCAGAGGAAGACCAGACCAGCTGGTCAAGCATCCTGCTTCCTTCCCAGAGGCTGACCAAACAAGCTTTGAGGACAACAAGACTGCTCTGCTATTGCCCCAGACAATAATAATAATAATAATAATAATAATAATAATAATAATAATAATAA
>JAJKFI010000214.1:199463-215151 GCA_029204185.1 Lerista edwardsae | reverse complement strand
ATAATAATAATAATAATAATAATAATAATAATAATAATAATAATAATGCATGTATTTATATACCGCCTTTCTTAAGATCACTAGATTTCTCTAGTGACTGTAACTCAAGGTGGTTTACATGGGCAGACTTTATTCATAAACCCGAAGGTTTTTACAATTTACAGAATGTTCTATCTTTCAAGAACTACACACATACAGATCTTTCTTTCTGGATTTAGCCTTCTTTCTTAGCCACCCATCTGTCTTCTGCTGGCTGATAAGAGGCTTCCCTGCTCCCCCCAGAGACGCAGCTGACCAGCACACTCCTCCTCCCATGAGGCAGCTGGAACTCAGCTTTTAATCAGCCGCAGTTTGCAAGGTCTGCCGCTCACAGAGACTTCCGGCAGTCCGGAGCTCACGACCTTGAGATCTTCAGCTGTATCTTCGGGCAAACGGAGGCATTAACCCTCTCGGCTAAATCTTCTGCCCAATGTAGCTCTCATACAGCCCGTCTGTGGAGGTTTCCACGTGGCCATGATGCCCATCACCCAACAGCAGACTCCCACCCCGAGTCTAACTTAATTCCCCTTGAAAGTCCTCTTAACCAGGGGCCACTGCCAGAACAACTCTCTGCAGCGAATGCCACTCGCTCGCAGAAATTCCCCTTGCAGCGCCAGAGCTCCTCCGATGGACGCTGCTGGCGTCTGCGATCCGTCTCAGCGGGGCCGTTAGTCTGTGCAAAACGTCCAAAGTCATTGGTCTAAATGGTGAACCTACAACATGCGTGTGCCAAAGGTGACACACCACAACGTTTGGGTGACACACCAGCATTCACCAACACCAACAAAAGCTGCGTTTATTTCCCTCATTTTTCATTTTGCAAATATTTGATGTTTCTTTATAGACTACAGAGCACCACACATAATGGGACTGTTTAAATAAACCAATACAAAGAAGAACTACTTCTCTTTTGTCGGGAGGGGGCTTGACACGCCAACAGAGTCACGTGAAGCATTTTCTGACGCTTTGACACGCTGAGCCCGTCCCTGGTGTAACCCTTTCGCCTCCGCAGAGCGATTCATGCATACAGGTTCCAGACGGACGCCCCGCTGCTTATGATCGACGGCTCGGCCGCAGCCTGTTGCCGTCCTTACCCGTTTGGCCGCAGCCGCCCTTCTGCACGGCGACGACGGGCGTCTGGTCCCGGAGGCGGCCTTGCTTGTTCTCCACCCGCAGCTGGCAGAGGCTGCGGTAAGTCCGCCCGTCGCTGCCGCAGACGGGCAGGGCCGACTCGGAGCAGGCGCAGGTGCCCCGGACGAGGCGGCTCCCTCCGGGCCGCTGGCAGAAGAGCCCCTGAGCGCAGAGCCCGCCCGGGGCGCACGGCTGGCCCTCGCCCGGGGCGCACTCCCAGCAGCAGCCGCAGCGATCCGGCTGCAGCTCGCCCCCGACGGCCAGGCAGCTCTGCGGGGAGCGCGGCGGGCAACGCGTCCGCTCGCACAGCGCCGGGCAGGGCGGCCCCGGGGTGGCGGGCGCCACGGCGCTGGCCAGGAGCAGCAGCGGCGCCAGCAGGCGGAGCAAAGGCAGCCGTCGAGGGCCCGCGTCCATGGCTGGCAACGGGGCGCACGTGGAGAGGGAAGCGCGGGGCCACTAAGGAGCCGCCGCCGCCGCGGCCCGGCTATGCTCGCCCATGCTCGACGCCCGCAGCTCTGCGCCGACAGGCGGCCGGTTGCTTTTATGGAGGGCGCCCGGGGCGGGACGGGGCCGGGGCGGCGGAGAGGCTCCTCCTCGTGCGAGCGTGCGCTCCGGCTGCCCAGGGGCACGAGGGCTGCTCCAGGCCTGTCTTCCAACGGATGTTTTACGGCTTCTCCGAGCGGGACGTCAGCAAACACACACCGATCCAGCCGGACCAATAAGGGAGGGAGGCTCGATAGAAAAGTCCAGGCAGGCCGAGGTAAAGAAAAGCGCCAAAACAAAACAACACGGCCGCGAACAACGCAGCGTCTTTCTGAAGCTTTCTGATCTCCTTGCGTGGAACCTCCACAGCAAGAGGCAGGCTACCTCACGGTATAAATTACTGTCGGAGACAAACAAGGTGGGGTATTGGTTTTTGCCTTGGTAGTGGGCTTCCTGGAAGCATCTGATGAGCAGCTGTAGGATACTGGCACGCAGCCAGAGGAGAGAAACACACTTTCGTTCTTCATTTGTATCAGAAGCACCTACATGAATATCATTTTATACATCAACATATATTTTTAGAATAAAATGCAAAGTCAAAACTAGGTATCATTCGCCCAATACGGTCCATTCGGGCCACTTCAACAGCGTTCTCCCTTGCCAGCATCTTCCATTGTGCATGTAGAGGGGCACTGTGTGCACTGTAGCATGTGTGAGATGGTTTGTTCTTCTCCACGTTCACACAGCATGTCCTTAATGGGGAAACCCCATTTACTCAGATTGTCCTTACATCTTCCTACCCCAGCACGCAGTCAATTTAAGGATTTCCATGCAGGCCACGGTTGTTCTTGGCCTGGTGGTGGACATACATGTGTATGCCCATTCACTTGGCAGCTCCTTGCTCGCTTTCCATAGTTCCAAAGCAGTCTGTGGCGACTGGTTATTAGGGGGTGGGTGCAGTCCTAAGGAAGCTATTCCACAATCTCAGTCTTGACGGTGGGAGTTGATGGCCATACAGTGGGTTTCTAGGGACGTCGCTTTAACCCACTCCCTCTGCCCTGCGCTTTCCCGACAACATTTGGGAGGGGGAAGGCCAGCTAGGCAATGCACCTTTTGTAGTGGAGTAGGTTTTAAGCATCCTGGGACCAGTCTTGCCGTTTCATTTAGTGCCACATCCACCTGTTTTGCGTGATTACATCTAAAGCAGACAGAGCTGGCATATTCTCCAGAAGCACCTTTTCCCCCTCAGAAACACACTGTGAAGGCCACATCTGGGACTGAGGAGTCGGTGAATTGCTGAATAATGAACAATGATGGTTTAGACTAGCCTGCCGCTGTAAGTGCTTTGGGCATTTGCTTTGGCAGGAAAGCAAATGGGAGAGGCGGGATATAAATTCTTCAAATAAATGGAAGCTAAAGAGCTATCTGGCCAAAACAGAATAGAAGGGCTCTTGATGTTCAAATCTGGGCTGCCTAAGTTCTACTGCCACCTATGGCAATGCATTCAATATTATTATGCCATTGTATAAATTGACAGTAAGGCCTCATCTGGATACAATTCTGGTCGGCACATCCCAAAAAGGATATTGTGGAACTGGAAAAGGTGCAGAAGAGAGCAACCAAATTGATGATTGGGCTGGGGCACCTCCCTTATGAGAAAAGGCTGTAGCATTTGGGGCTCTTCAGGCTAGAAAAAAGATGCCTGAGGGGGGACATGATTGAAAAGCACAAAATTATGCAGGAGGTAGACAGTGGATAGTGGATGTTCTTTTCTCTCACACATACTAGAACCAATCCATTAAAATTGAGAGCTAGAACAGACAAGAAAAACTCTTTTCTTTACCTCATGCAGAATTCCTTGCCATGAGATGTGGTAATGGCAGCTGACCTGGATGCTTTAAAAGAGGATTGGGCAGATTTATGAAAGAAAATTCCATCACAAGTTACAAGACATGATAGGTATTTGCAGAGGCGTAACTTAGGGTATGGCAGCAGGGGGCACGAGCCCTGGGGCTCCATAAGGTGGGGGGCGCCGTTGGCATGGTACCCCGCCCCCCGCCCGCAAATTTGCGACCCCCCGTGCCCCGAGCTGGGAGGCGCGCCGGCGTCTCCTCTCCCAGCCTGCAGCTTGAGTACTTAAAGTGCCCGAGTGGCAGCCCCGGGGAAGGAAGCCGCCACCCTGCCCCCCGGCTCTGCAAACCGCGGGGGCGCCTTAAAGTTGCCGGCTTTTCCTGGCTGCCATGGCGCTGGCACTTTAAGGCCACTTTAAGGCGCCCTGTCGCCCTCAATTATGTGGTTGGCGCCTCCTCCTCTCCCCACCCCTCGCGGCCTCCTCCTCCTGTCTCCCCCCTCCTCTGAGGCGCGAGTGGACCACTCGGAGTGGTAGAGGCCGCCGTCACGCGGGGAGCCGCTGCTGCCGCCTTCTCAGTGCCTCACTCACCACCCAGCTGCCGCGTTTGCCCTGACGCCTCGCCTCCCTCCCCTTCCCCCGGGCCGCCCGGTATATGAGTTATTTATTTATAACTGCGAGCCCACCATGTCCACGACGGCCCGGAGGCGCCTCCTGCAGGATTTCAAGAGGAAAGGCGGGACGGGACGGCCGGCAGAGCTGGCTGCATTTCCCTGGCTGGGTCTGTTTGTGTGTGTGTTTATGTCTCTCTCTCTCTCTCTCTCTCTCTCTCTCTGTGTGTGTGTGTGTGTTGGCTCTGCAGACACATGGCAGCAGAAGCCATACCCTGCAACGTCATGATGTCACAACACACATATCACAACACACCTTGAGGAGGTCTCTGTGACTGCCCCCCCTCCCCATTGCAGGATGCAGCACATGCCCCATTGGCACACTATTCAGTGCTGGAAATTTGGTTAGGATCGCAGCCTAAATGAGCACATAAAGATCACAGTGTTAGCAGCACAGAGACATTGAACCCAAGACAGCATCACACTGTGTTACCCTGGCTAAGGGTTACGCCACCCTTAGCCAGCAATCTCCACACTTCCCGTCTACTCTGTCCCCATCTTCCTTTCCGATTCCAGGAAACAGGAAGAGGAAGAGCTTGACCAGGCAGTCTTGCCAACGGAGGTGACACAGGTATGGCTTCTTCACAGCATGAACCCAGTTCTACTCCCTTCCGATTCTGTTTGAACTGGACCAGCTGCATCCTCCCACAGAACTCCCCAAAGCAGCTCTCATCATCATCAAACCAGGAAAACAAACCTATAGATCATCTTGTGGCTAAAACAAATACATCAATTCTGACTTTAAATAAATCCAGAGAAGAGCACACAAAAATGTTAATACACCATTTTTAATTTTTTTTAACACAACTCAAAACAAGTTATCAATTATTTGTACACATCCAGCAATTGTACCGCATACATCTTACACGAGAAGGGAAAAAAATCACTCTTTCTACAGGAGTGCAATTCACAGCTGAGAATTATTAGTGGAAGTATCACAGCTAAATCCACAAGCTGCTCCAAGGAGGAAAAAAAAGTATCAAAACAGAAAACCTGGTTGCACTGACAGCTCGGCTTGTTTTTCCTCGAATCCGCTGGGCGGATACTTGGCAAAAAGGGAAAAATTATTACCACGCAATCCGTAGGCTCAATTAAGGCAAAGAGCATGGATGTTCCATCACATGCACCCTATTTGTGTGACTAGAACTTGTTCGGCTGGTATCCAAGTATTGTGGCTTGGACAGATTCCTTGGAGGGCACTGATCAGGAGGCAGCATCTCTGCTATGCAAGCCTAAGCATTTTGTACTAAAAAGTGCTATTGAGTTCAATGGGGTGGACTCTTTGAGTTAGCACTTGGGACCAGACCAGCCCAAGCCCAAGATAGCTTCCCAAATGCCATCCCCCAGTACCTCTTCTTTCTCCTGCTCCCTGGAACAAAGTAGAAAGGGAAGTGTGGAGGAGAGGCAAGGACGCTCTAGCCTACCACTCTTCTCTCCTCCGCACTGCCACTCCATTCCCCTCTTCGTTTTGAAACCTGGGAGCGGGCAGAGGAGGAGGGGAGGGGAATGGAGGGTCACACAGCCATTGAGGCTGTCAAGCCACAGCCTCAATCAGGCTCACAGGTGGGCCTGCCCTGCTTACCGTACACCCCTCACTTGTAACGCTAGGACTTTGGGGCACTCAGTGACATGGGCGGTTCAGGAAAGACTTCACACCATCCACAAGCCCTTAATGGGGCTTGCAGGCTTTGCTGGCAGGCCCTTGCACAGAGACACAGGCGAGCCCCTTAAGACTATTGAACTGGCTCCACCACAGTTCTTTCCATCTTTGCTGTGTGTCGACGTATAATGTGCATAGATCTAAAAATGTGCCGTAACTTTGATTGTAAACCACTTTGAGCAATGAGGGAGGACAGAGGGAGAGTCAATTGCCCCAGATACCACGTCGTAAGGGATTCAAGGGAATGCCTTTTGGAGGCCTGGGGAGACTTGCCTCAGAAGGCCTCCTTGGAAACAACTTCAAGTTGTTTTTGAAAACTGAAAGTGCCTTTCCAAGGCCTCCAGGAGGCCTTCTGAGGCCACCCTGTGTGTGTGTGTGTGTGGGGGGGAGGCGGGTATTAAAAATGTTTGCCCTAGCTCCACAACTAACTTTGAGGATGCCCTTATAGGATGTGGTGGGTGTCACCCAGCCTCACCCCAAAGTGCTGATCCACTTCCTCCATCAATCTAGGGAGTGGGCAACAACACCCTCTCTCCTTGTAGCTTGCGGATGTTGGCACCCCTGGCAGTTGCTGCAGGACCTTCCTGGCTGGGCCAGTCCTCCAGCTGGACAAGAGGTCCAGGCTTTTTCCAAACTCAGCATTAGTAATATTTGACACTGCTATTCCCTGTTGTCGATGTCATCTGGCCCAGCCACTAATTACAGCAGGAACACTGCGTTGTGTTCTTGGACAGCCCGCCCACGCAGCTGTCCATTCAGCCGCTAGGAATTATGGGTATTGCTGGATTTATTCCTACAATACAGACCTGGCAAGAATTTCTGACCTTTACACGTTCCAGATTTGGGCTTTGGCCACTCCCTAGCGCTCCGATCTTAAGAATAGCTTTACTCATGAGACATTCCACTGCTTGCAATAGGAATTTTCTTATTGGGGAAAAAAACAGAGTATTCAAGCTCGGGCTCCCAATCCGGTGCATGTTGCACTGGGAGTAAGCCCCAACTGAATTAATTCTGTTTTACAAAGTAAATGCACATTGGATTAGAGATGTTAAGGCTTCTGCTCCGCTTCTAAGCACACTTATTGGTAAGCAAACTGTACTGACCATTAACAGCACTCGAAGTAAAGCTGTAAACCTATGCCTCAATCTGTGGCACAGTAAGTACTGCAGGGCCACAACGTGCTGTTTCCTACTCGCTGTTGGAGCCTGTGTTGCCATCACTGCCCAGAATGGCCCCAATGGTGAATGGGAGGGGTGCTGACCCAGCACTTCGCTGCACCTGCAGTACTTAACATCCCCCGCACTGTGCTCCTGGATCCAAGTAAGCACATACAGGGGTTTGTTCCGCTCATTTCCTTGAAACACTACACCCACACCACTGCTTTCTTGGAAAAAAAAAACACAGATTGCCACATTCACAAATTATATATTTCACTGGCCAAAGAAGAGTTGGCCCTTCTGTTTGTTTGCCTGGCAAGTGTTTGAACAACTACATGACAGGTAAAATTTTACAGTTTACCTGGGAGTTTAAATTTTAATTTAAATGTAAAATTTAAATTTTACAGGGGGAGTTTCCTGGCATGGAGAAGGAGTTGTGGACTATGCCATAGGTCAGGCCCAAGATCTGAAGTCCGTTGGTCCCCCTTACCTCTCCTCCTCCAACTCACTACACTTAAAAAGAGGGAATTGAGTAGAAGAGGGAGAAAAGTGCCAGGCTAGAATGTTGGGTATGTTCTAGCCCACCAGTCTTGTCTCCTCCACACTTCCTCTTACTCTGTTCCCTTTTGTCATTCAGGAATATTAGAAGAAGGCAAGTGAGCAGATGGAGGCAGGTGTCCCTGTGCTCCCTGTGATGAACACATTGGTTAGCCACTGCTTGACCTGTGGAACTCCTGTCCTGCACCTGCTAAAGGCAGCCATGTCTTCCAGAAAAATGCTGGCAAATTTACAAAATTGCTAAGTGCTGAAAATACTCCCTTTATCTCAAATGTTAGTGCAAACAAAGGCAATTTTAAAAATATAATCACACAAAGAGCAACACTGGTCAAATGTACATTTTCATAAGCGCTGGTTAAGAGTACCACTCCATTCAATCCAATGGATATTCAACATTTTCCAGCGTAATCCACAATTCCAGAATAAGCTCTTCTCACTATTATTCTTGCACAGGTTATTAGGAATGTCGCAATGTGCCCCTCTTAACTGTGGAGCCTTCTTTATAAAAGAGGAAAGGGTTAAATGTGTACCATCCCCAAGCCTTTGCAATCCATAGGCTAGATTTCAGTGCAAGTGTCTCATCCTTTTGGGGAAGGGTGCCATAGCTGAGCATAGCTCAGTAGCAGAGAACATGAATTTTGCAAAAAAACAAACCACTTTTTGTTTGACTAGAAACTTAGTGTTGTTGTTGTTTTTTTAATAAAGGGTTATTTCAAAAAAACACTAAGTTTCTAGTCCTTAAGATGCAACTAAAAATGTTTTGGGATAGCCTGCTAATTACAGCAAAATAGCTGAACAATGTGTCACCCTGTCTGGGTCTGGTAGAGAGTCTACCAGTTTATCTTAGGCTGGTAGAGAAGGCTGGGGAGGAGGTGGTGGTTGTGGTGCATGTTGGCACCAATGATGTGGTAAAATGTAGTTGGGAGGTCCTGGAGGCCAAACTTAGGTTGCTGTTCAGGTAGCTGAAGGCCAGGACCCCCAAGGTAGAATTCTTGGAAGTGCTACCAGTTCAATACGCAGGGAACATCAGGGAGCTGGCACAGCTGGCAGAGCTCAGAAATCTCAATGTGTGGATGAGACAGTGGTGTTGGGAGGAGAGGGTTTAGATCCATTTTAACCCTGGGGAACGTTTTGGGGCAAGCCAGGCCTGTATGAGAGGGATGGGCTTCTCTCGAACCAAAAGAACCAGGCTGCTGGCACGTAAAATCAAAAAGGTGGCAGAGCAGCTATTGCACTAACCCCTGGGGGAAAGCTGAGTGGCGTTGATTCGGGACTCCTCATCTCTAGAGGGTGGAGAAGTTGGAGAACAGCAGAATCATGGCAGAATTAGAAGTGCAAGCATGAGGGGATGTGGCAGCAGGTCCAGTAGAAGGAGAATCCGGGGGAATGGATCAAATAAGAGGCCCTCTTTGGGGGACCCAACATACAGGTGTTTCTATGCAAATGCCTGATGTCTTTGAGCAAAGATGGGGGAACCAGAATGTTTGGTAGCCAGGGAAAAAACGAGATCAACTCGGTCAACTGGTGCTCTGGTCAAGAAAGAGAGACCAGATTCCTTGAGGTGCTGAATGACTGTGCCTTAGAGCAGCTAGTCATGGACCCCACCAGAGGACAGGTGACTCTGGACTTAATATTGAGTGGTACTCGGGACCTGGTTAGGGATGACAATGTTACTGAGATGTTGGGGTACAGTTGGGGACCATCCTGCGATCTGTTTCACATGCACATCGGGGGAAGAGTGCCAAGAGAATCTGACATGAAAGCCCTGAAAGTCAGATTTTCCTGCGTTTAAGAGGCTGCTTAGAAAGAAATTGAAAGGGAAGATAAAAAGAGTCCAATGGAGGCTGTTTAAAATAAGAGTTGTAGAGGCCCAGCAGAAGTGTATATTGCAAAGAAAGAAGGGCTCGACTAGGTCCAGGAGGGTGCCTGCATGGCTGACAAACAAAGTTAGAGAGGCTGCAAAGAGCAAGGAAGCTTCCTTCTGTAAATGGAAGTGTTGCCCAAATGAGGAGGATAAAAAAGAACATAAATTCTGGCAGAAGACATGTAAAAGTGTGATACAGGAGGCCAAGAAAGACTTTGAGGAAAGCATGGCCAGCAATATAAAGGGGAACAATAAAAGCTTCTTCAAATACGTTAGAAGCAGGAAACCTGCCAGAGAGGCAGAGAGGCTGGATGCTTAGGGAGGGAAAGAGGAGATACAAGGGGGCTTGGAGATTGCAAAGAAATTAAATGAATTCTTTGCAACCGTCTTCACGGCAAAAGACCCTCCTAACTAAGGAATTAAATAGAGGTTAGTAAAGAAGATGTTTTAGATCAAAATTGATAAATTAATATCAGTAAGAGATATAAAGCCGAATCCAAAGCCTGCCTGGGAGGCCGTGCAGCCGTGATTCGTGCCACGCGGTCTCCTCCGATCTGTGCCTGCTATTTAGTAGGCGCAGATCCGAGGAGCGCATAGGGGAGGCTGGAGGATTGTGAACGTTCCCTTGCCATGGGGAGGCTCCAGCCTCCCCAACCCAGCATCGGATTTGGCACTGGCCCGTTGGCCTCGCCAGCCCAACGCTGGGTTGGATTGTGCCCTGAGAGTCTGAATAAGAGTAGTCCTTGCATGGCCGAAAAACAACATTGTTCCTGAGCTTCAGAGTTCGTTGCACACTATGGCCAGACTCCTGAATAGGGAGACAAATGCTGCCAGTCAACTGAGTGGGGTCTGGATGAGTGGTACAATGCAAATGTGCTAAGCTTTGAGTAGGACCGGTCCGTGAATGAGGTTAGCTGAGACAGCTGCATCAGGGGGTGGACATGTCCGCCTCTGTCTGATCACACCCCTTTTCACCCTTCTACCTGGATTGAAAAGGGATATGGAGAAAAGTGGTAAATGCTCTAAGCCCAGCCGTTTCCCAAGTGAAGACCCTGTGTTCAAGGAAAGGAATTCCTGGTGTGGACAGAGCTTCTTGTTTCATCCAGGGTCCCCTGCAGTGCCGCAGATCGTCCCCTACTTTCGTGTCAGTCTGCTGCGCATGCCAAGAAATGTGGGTGCAAAGTCTGCTGGGGCAGCAGGCCATGGAAGTGGCAGCCCAGCACAAATATCAGGGCAATCTGGGCCCCTGGGCAGAATCGTAACAGCCATTCACCTGGGGGGAAGAGTCACGGCAGGCACCCCCTGCTCTAGCCCCCCGCTCTCCTCCACATTTCCTCCTTTGCTCCACTCCTTTTCCAAATCAAGGAGAGAGAGGAGGAGGAGCAACAGAGGCGGCATTTGGCTCTGGAGGTGGACTTGGGCTGGCCCTGTTGTTGTGTACACTCTTCTGAG
This sequence comes from Lerista edwardsae, assembly GCA_029204185.1. Lineage (NCBI taxonomy): Eukaryota > Metazoa > Chordata > Lepidosauria > Squamata > Scincidae > Lerista > Lerista edwardsae. Next base: position 204,287 of record JAJKFI010000214.1, on the reverse strand, counting down.
GAAAGGCAACGTGCAGCTAAACTGATGTGCATCAAACCAGCACATGGCTGAACCAATACAATCCTGCTCATGCACACAGATCTCCCTTGCTGGAAAGGGAGAAATATTCCTACCAAAAAGGGCATTGACAAAGCAACCAACCCTGGCTTCCTGCCCCTGTGTCTGTCCTGGGGGCTCGCCTGCTCTGAGGCAAACTCCCAGTCAGCCACCCCACCCTGGGAGTAGTCATCCCGCTGTGATGTCATCCCGTCACTGCAATCAGTTCCTAAAGGAATTGTGTGCCGCTGCAAGGTTGCAGTGGCACGAGATGATTGCTCTGAACATTGGAGGAACTGAGCACCACTCGGCTCCTCCAGTGTTCAGAGCAATGTCACAAGATGGTGACATCTTGCACAACTGCATCCTTAAACCTCTGAACACTGGAAGAACTGGGCGCTGCTTGTGGCACTCTGCTCCTCCACATGGGCGGCTGATGGTGGCGTTGGGTTGTGTCGTGGTGCCGCCCCCTGCAGGGATGCCCCCTTGACTCCCCTAGGTGCACCCCTGTCCGGTCTTCCCTTTCCCGGCCATATTAATGAACGACTCATATGACTCCAGTCCCTGTGTTTTGGGGTAGTACTTGAAGAGGAAGTGCTTAGGGGAAGGATTGGTCCTTGGAATCTTCCTCCTGCTGCTTCCTCACCACTCAGGAGCCACGAGGTCACTTAATGCAGATCAGAGTCTGCATCTACAGGACCCAGGTATTTTAGAAAAGGGATTCAAGGACTATGGTCACTTGCACGTTCTTTGTGGCCTATCCCAGTAGTGTCAGCCTACCGGTACGCTGGGCGTGTCTTCTGGGTGAGCGGCAGCGCGATCGCTGCGTTCTGTTGCGTAATGGTGAAAGCCCGCCCAGCTTTCGCCGTTACGCAACAGAACGCACCGATCACGCTGCCGCTCACCCAGAAGACACGCCCAGCGCACCGGTAGGCTGACACTACTGGCCTATCCTAGTTTCTAGTTACCACATGGGAGACAGCCCAAAAGTCTTCCCATTACAAACAAAAGTCTCCTTCAGGATTTCACAAACAATTTGTGTCACAATGACACTGCCTAATACAAAAAGCACAACCTGGAGTTAGGCCGGCACAGTTAGGCCAGCAAAGTTTGGCTGGCACAAGGGCCACCATAATGATTGGACCACTCTTGAAATCAGGGAGGACGGCGCGTGTCTGTGTGCTGGCCTCTCTGACTCAGAGTTGTCCAAACATACTTTATGTTGTCCCTTGTGCCAGCCTAACTTTGCTGGCCTAACTGTGCCGGCCTAACTCCAGGTTAGGATTACGTCCTTAGACTGGAAAAGGTTCCTGGACAACCCACCAAAGGCCCCCTGGTCCTAGACTCATTGGCCAAGAGAGAAGGTGGCTTGCTTGTGACTCTCCCAACCTCAAGTCATTTCCCATCCTGGCAAGAGCTTCTCTTGGGCAACTCTGCCTTGTTCCAAGCACTTAAGCCTTGGTAAAAACATGCCTGCTCTCACACATCAGAAAAGGCACCCTATTAAAAGTCATCCAGTGTTTGTAGATCACAGACATCACCAATTTCCCTGAGACTGCAACCCCCTGCCCCCATCTCTAGAATGATACTCACATGGACAAAAAACAGTGTGGGGAGTTCCTGAAAAGGATTAGAGAGCTAGAGACTGGGTAGGTGGGACGAACTGACACAATTCCATGCCATGACTTCCAAACAGCCATTCTGGAAAGCCTCTGAAAGTCGTTTCCTCCCCCTGTCCCTCTGAAACAAGACAGGATAGCTCCCCTTCTTCCACTTAGCAATCACACAAGACAGGCCATCAGTGGTCCTCTCCCAAAGAGCCATGTGCAATTGGGTGCATTAAGTAAGGTCTAAGCAACTACAGCAAGTGAGCCAAGCTGCATGTACATGCATGAACACACACATACTGAGAGAGAGAGAGAGAGAGAGGGAGGGAGGGAGGGAGGGAGACAGAAGCTCCTTAGAGTTTCTAACTATCTGACAAAGTGGTCCCCCTTTTCACTACACAGGAAGGAATTCCAGAGGAATGACCTGCACAGCACAGGCTATGCAACAGGGTCCTTGCTCCGAACAGGAAGGTCTCTGATGGAACATCCTTCAAGTGAAACAAGGCAAGGCAGCCTTGCCTTTTGGCTCGGCTGTGTGAGCTCAAGGGACTGGTGGCAAGCAGGAATTTCTGCCCCAAGGCATGGCGTGCTGATCAGTGCCTTGTCTTGGAAATGGCTGGCAGGTATTTGGTTCCATCTGATCTCCTTAAAGCTCAGGATCTCCTTGTGCAGTGGTTACTCCTGCTTCCTGAGCAGGTACAAGCTAGCTGATGTTGATCCAGAAATGCCTGGGTTCCAAATGGGATAATCTTCAGTGGTCACCATTCAGTTGTGCAGTTGTCACACGTCCGAGGTCCGGATGCTTTCGTCATCCAGGTCAAATGGGAACCGGTGCTCTTTGAAGTTCTGGGGTTCTGACCTATGCCGGAGACGGCTGGCCTGCCCAGCACCACCGTCTCGCTCAGCCAAAAGTGGGGCAAACTCACAATCTTTCAGCTGGCCACTCTTCTCCTCCGACGCAGGTTTCTGCTTCCCTTCTGGCTGCGGGACTGGCATCCAGGGCAGCCAGCCTGATGTCGAGGGACCTTTGCCGGTTACCTTTGTCTCCTCTCCCAGCTGCTTCAGCCGCGCGATGGAAGGCATGGCCGAACTGGCCAAAGCGGGACCTCCGCGCTTGCTCACCGACACAGATCTCACCAAAGACATTTCCTGCACGCAACGAGAGAGAGAGAGAGAGGGGGGCAGATGCATGGCAGTGGACATCAAGCATCACCTGTAAAATAATGACTGCAAAGGGTGGACACAATTAGCAGAAGTGTAACAAGGGTGGAGCCTGGGGGCACCTGCCCCAGGCACTACACCAAGGGGGAGCATGACTGCCTCTCGGGCTCTGCCGTAGTTTCAGAGCCCTGGCAACTTTTCAGAGCCCTGGCAACTTCACACCCCCTGTTCTTCTCCAAATGGGAGCCTCCACAGAAGAAAGAATGGGCGCAAAGTTGCAGCAGTGAGCACTCCCTCCTCCGGGGAGAACCCGGAAGTGACATCACTGCTGCAGGCGCTGGGGCAGCATGTTAAGCCTCTAACAAAGGCTCTCCAAACCCTGGTCTGCAGGCAGAGCCAGGGTTAGGAAAACCCGTACTGTGAGCAGCACTTAGTGTTCCGTTGAAGCACCGCTCTGTTTCCAAGCTGATCTGGTGGCAGCAAGGCTCTGGGAAGTCATGTCTATGCCCGGTGTCCTGCTGCACAGCCTTCTGGGATGCCAGGGATAGACGTGACTGCCCAGAGTATCCCTGCCACCAGATCAGCTTGGAAACGGAGCAGTGCTTCAACGGAATGGTAATATAAGCACTGCTCGGGACATGGATGGTGTTTTTTCTGGGCAATGGTTGCAAGTTTGGCAACCACTGCTCTAGCAACTAGCCATCCTGCCAGTCAGGACCAGTTTCATCAATGCTCAAAGGCATTGTATTTGAGAAATGGAGGAATTATTAAGACCCAATAGAAGGTTTAAGATAGTCTTAGGCGTTTTTTGCAAATTCTCATAATCTGTCTTAATTTTTACAGGCATGGTTTTGTTACAGAAGTTTGGGTTATGACAAGTAAACAGAGTATTCTTATTCATTTTGGGTAGAGATTGAAGTTTAAAAGTTAATTGAAAATGTTAGAAATACACAAGACAGAGTTATAAATGATTATTATGTAAAGTTTTACTTCTCAGCTTCTACTTCTTTTTTCTCCTGTTTATGCATTTTTGAATAAGATACTTTTTTCTATTTGCTTTTCATGTTATTTGCTCCTAATTAGAAATTAGAGATGTACATTTATATGTATTGTCTACTTTAGTTTCTGACTAAATAAGTTTTTTCTGATATTATTAATGACTAGAATTAATGGTGAAAGATAGAGATATTTTTATGCGATTGTCTATATCTTTTCAGATGGAAATTTTTATAGTTATGATATTAGTTTTTATGTTAAGCAACCCTCAGAACTCTCCCAATTTTCCTAATGTTTGATCCTTTGTTTTCCTATCCTTTTGTCTTTACTGTCCTTACCTATGTCCTTATAATTATAAAAAATTAATAAAATCAAAAGTGAAAAAAAAAAAGGACCAGTTTCATCCGGAAGCATTTCAGGGATTTTCAACCGGTGTGCCGTGGCAAATTGGTGTAACACGAAAGGTCTGCAGGTGTGCCGCTACAGGGGCACAACAGTTGAAAATGGCTGAAAAACTCATCCCAGCTTTGTGGCTGTTTCTAGGGCAACTATCTGTAATAACAAGTTGTTCTCCTCTGCCAGCAGAGCCACAGAACCCAGAATCTAGAAATGACATCACAAGAGGTGGAGACGGTAGAGAAGACCACAGAGATCAGTGTGAGTGTGAAATCTGCTGCAACAGAGGCATCATTTGATGCCATCCTCCATCGCTCTTGTGCCTTTAAAAAGGAGCAGCGGAAGGATTTCCGGGGACTTTTGAGTGTCCAGCCTGGCACTATGCACAGCCAGGGCTGCAGGTAGCCCACAATTCTGCAATTCTGTTTTCAAAGCAAGTTGCTAGACCTCCACCTCCCTCCGCATACTGGTCCACCCACGGGGCTGCCATCCCTCAACCCTGTCATGCCTCCCTCGTCCTTCCCCCACCCTCCCACCCCACCCTGCGCTAGCCAAGCCTGCTGCCCTCAGTGGTGCTGCCAGGTCACATGCGTTCCAGGGCCTCCTGCGCTGAGGCTGATGCGCCTTA
>JAJKFI010000214.1:180638-194463 GCA_029204185.1 Lerista edwardsae | reverse complement strand
GGCTACTTAGACGCACTTAAAGCTCATTTAGGGGTGCGTCCCGTTAACTGCCATTGCGGAATAACCTGGAGGGGGAGAAGCATAGGATTGGGCTGAACATTTGTGCAGTATTTCCATACGCAGCCTAAATTTCTGCAGATTGCAGAATTCTTGGCACGGAATTCACAGAGTCGCTTCACTCTGGCCCATTATTCTCCTCCATTTCCCTTAGGTTTCTTTTTGAATCTAGACAGCAGCGAGGAGGAGGAGCAATAGCAAAAGGTGGGGCTGGCAGGCGGCAGACGTGGGTGTGCCCCTTGCCAATCCTGCACCTGAGGCAAACGCCTCAGTCAGCCTCTATGTGGTCCTTCCTGGCTGAGTTTACAAAGTAAACACTGAAAACCAGCGTGTCAGGGGACCACAACCAAGCGCACAGGTTCAATGAATGCATGCACACATGCTTCATCTGCCCCTTTCATTGCTATAGTGATTTCTGGCCAGAGTTTTAATGGGTGGGGGTGGAAGAAATGGAGCTTCCTTAGATCTCTCAGCCCTGCTGAGGCACACACAGCAACACCAGGAAGTTGTGCAACCTCCACTGAGTCTTGCCAGGTCCCTCGTCCGCAGCTGTAGGCCAGGGGTGGACTGCCATCTGCCACCCCCGTCATCATTCCAATTAGTGCCCCCAAACCTTCCCACTGCCCATGCCTGGCCACGAGTCAGAGGAATCTCTGAGCCTGGAAATTAGCTGTTTGTCAAGTGTTTTGCTCCAGACACTTCCAGTAATGAGGTCGGCTTAAGAAAACACCACCAGATGTTAATTGAGGCCGTGTACTGAGCAGAAAGGATGTGACCTACCCTCGGGCAGCTCTTCAGCGCCTGCAACGCCCCCATGATGGCTCTGATCCAGCTGTGCATCTCTTCGGGGCTGTAGGCCTGCAGAAGAGACCATTACAGAGGACCATGAGGCTCCTTGCTTGCATACACAGAGAACTCTGTCCAACCACCAGCTCATCGAGCTTAAAATGGCCCACCCCATTTTAGCACTGGGACCCACTTTATAAAAGGACACTCTATTAGGACCCACCTAGCTTTATAAGATTTCTTTAAAAAGGTGAGCTGGAAAGAAACAGTATTTTATATATTTACAAGGAACATTTAATTTATTTATTTGCAAAACACTCAATCCATTTCTTGTAATGAGGCAGCCTTACTGAAAAGGCTTATGTGATCCAGCTTTCCCCTGCCCCCACTATCTGTCACTGATGGACTTGGACAAAAAATGACACCAGAAAAGATGCTCAAACATTTATCTCCCTGGTTGCAAGGCAATTAACAGCTACCTTGCAAACAGCGGGAGCTTAACTCTTTGCAGGGCAGTCTGCAGCTATTTGATTTTTGAATAGCTCCAGGACTTGTGGCAATGAGTTATCTGAACTTTCTATCACTCATATTTTCATTGAAGGCTCTGCAGGACTCACCAGAAATTGGGTCATGACCCACCAAATGGGTCCCAACCAGTGGTGGGATTCAAATAAATTAACAACCGGTTCTATGATGTCATAGCCGGAGCAAAAAAAAACACCCGAAGCCAGCTGAGGTAAGCGAGTGGACGGGGCCCAGCCATTTAACAACCGGTTCTATAGAACCTGGGCGAACCCCCTGAATCCCACCACTGGTCCTAACCCACAGAAATGCTGGTGCCTTACCCTGACTGGAAGCAGGGCCAGGCCCTCCCTTTAGAATGAATGGGAACGCATTGACTCCAGTGGGCGGGCTTAGCGGCCATGACAGTATGTCCAAAACATTGCTCATTCCAAGCATTTCCAATGGGTTTTCGCATGATGTTTAGTGCTTAATCGTTTACTCCTGAAGTAAAAACTTACCAAAATAACAACGTGTGATCGTGTAGAAACATCATTGGTAACCTTATTATGAGTTAATATGCAATTCCAAGGTTTAATTCCGCGTAATTATATTACATTAAAATCTCTTCATAACACAAGTAGTTGTCAATATGAGAGGGATTCTTTTTTACTTCTAGGCTATTAAGAGTATTTTTTTAAAACTTCTACACTCACCCCCCCCCATAAAATTAACTTTCACACGCGCGCCGTGCGAGCGAGAGAGCCCTTCCGGTGGCAATCCTCCCCCTTCGTGGCAATGATTCAGTCAGCCATTTTAGTAAATCCACGGCTTCAAGAATGTGACGTCATGGCCACTCCAGCTATCTAAACTTCTTGACTGGAAGCAGGTCTCCAGGGGTTTTTCCCAGCTGTACCTGCTGCCACTGACTCTGGGACTGTATGCCTGCAAAACAGAAGTTCCAACCACTAAACAGTGTTCCTCCCACCCACAAAGACTTCCCTGGGGATGGATTAAAGGCCGGTCCAGACACAACTCCAAAACTGGGCTGGTTGCTAAACGAAAGAAATTTTAGTGTCTTTGTTCACCAAGCATTTACAAGCAAACCTGTGTAGGACTGAAATAAACAGTTTCAAAGAAAAAGAAGCACATTTTGTGCCGTGATGGTGCATGCGCATGGCACAGTAGAAACGCCTTTTCTAAGGCAGCACATGTCATCTTCAACAATATTCAATGATACAGTGTTCTTGAAAACCTGTGTTCAAGGGTGGCATCACTCGAGGGTGGCATCACTCATGCTACCTGATGCTATCCTGGTAGAGGTGGGAGAAAATGGTGATAACAAAATAAATAAAATATGTAACACCGCTTTCTGCACTTCTCATTTTTGTTAAAACGAAACAAAACACCATCCCCCCAGAATCTGCAAAAAAAAAAAAAAGTTAGCGTGGGGTTGCATTGGTATTGACTGTGGCTTAATCTGCGGACACGTGGGCACAATCCTAGCCTGGAGTTAGGCTGGCATAGTTAGGCTAGCAAAGTTTGGCCAGCACAAAGTTTTGGCCATAAAGTGTGTTTGGACCACTGTCGGAGTCAGAGAAGCCAGCACACAGACGTGCGCCATCCTCCCTGACTCCGAGAGTGGTCCAAACTTGCTTTACGGCGGCACTTGTGCTGGCCAAACTTTGCTGGCCTAACTCCAGGCTAGGATTGCACCCTATATAACTGATCTAGTATACTTTTCAAGCAATTATAATTTGCTGTTAGAAATTGGTTGCCAACGCTGCCCAGAATAGCTCTGACGGCGAGTGGGAAGGGCCACTTAATGGTGCATTTTGGTACCTGTTATGCTTGCCACCCCACCCCCTCCAGCTATGCTACTGAGCCTGATCATAATATTCTAGAACCATCAAAGTGTCGGGATCTGCTTCCCACCCCTGTTCCACATTTTGGCACAAAACAGGACGTTTGGTTAAATAGGTGCATGACAATACGGTGTGTGTGGCCAACAGTGTCCCAATATTTTGAACCTCCCCACACACACATCCTATGTCCCTGGAGGCTTTGGATACATTCAGCTTTCTGAGACTTTGAGACAGTGCCCATCGGAGAGGAAAATGTGCAACCTTCAAAGGCTGTTATTCCACTGCATAAATTTTGCTGAAAAGTCAACAGGACTTGCCCACAGAGATATTCAAAGAAGTGACAGTTCTCATCACTCTGACTTAGTGATGTCATTCAGGGGGAACGGACTAGAACGGGCGTTCCGGGATCCTAACGAGCTCCGTGGCTGGTTCCGGGTTCCCGACAAGTGCCAATCAAAAGTGAGTTCCTGTTCCTAAATCATTTGAATGACACCACTGCTCTGACTCCTTATAACTGCAAGGGACACACCAAATAGTTCTTGCTTGGGCCCAAGGGTTGGCACACTGGTCAACAGAGCACTTCAATATTGGCTGCTGAGGTGTTTCAGCTAGCAGGAAATACCCTCACTAGCATGCCTCCAGCATGATTCTCGATTCATCAGCAACCAACAAAATGGCATCAAGTCATCCGAACTCAAATGCGTGGAGGCAGCCATGTTGAATCACTTCAAGTGCAAAGGAAAGATTGCTGGCATGGTGAGCGTGCTAGCAGCAGAAAAACATAAGTGCCAGAAGGAGATTAATATACAGCTCTCTGGTGCTATTTGCTGAAAAATAAACTCAGCCATTGTCAACTGACCTCCTGTTATTTCAGGAAGCGAGGAAGTAACTTAAAAATAAAAATAATTTTGGTGTTGTTTGTGTGTGGGGGAGGCTGCTTGTCCCTATCTCTGCCCCATGCAGCAGTCAGACATGGTGGTATGGCCAAGTTCCTCCTACTGGCCAACTTCAGGCATCTCCAGGCAGGAAGAGGAAAACAGTCATCAGTAACCACTTCTGACTCCATCTTGCTTGCCACAGGAACCACGGAGGCCTCCCTTCATGTGATATTCCTGCCTACTCTCTGATACTTGGGAAGTGCCACTGCCTGATTACCATGATAGCACCCCCCTCCCCTTGGCATCTATAAATCAGAAAGGAACCTCTAGGTCAGGGAAGTGTCAAACTGGTTTCGTACACAGGGCTAAATAGCATTCATGATGCGTGCTGAGGGCTGGAAGTGATGTCACTAAGCAGGAAGTGACGTCATCAAGCAGGTCAGACCAGAAAAGACGGAATTGTTTCCTCCCTTCCTCTTCCAGAACTGGAATTCATGGTAAGAATTCCAACTTTCTCTGGCAGAGGAAGGGTATCATTCTGCCAGAGCTTGCACAAACATGGGTGAGCCAGGTTGCTCATCATCCAACCATCCACTGAAGTACCCTCCTCCCAAGGGAGGCGTTCACCGATGCCGCCATGCCTGCCTTACAGTGTTTGGTGAACGTGTGCACGGAAGACCAGGCGGCAGCCCTGCAGATTTCTGCCAGAAAGGAGTATCTGTTGAAGGCTGCCGAAGCTAACTGCTAACTGGACAACCCCTGCTAACTGGACAAGAGGCACTTTTTCCAGTGGTGTTCCTCTTATATTTAGCAGGGGGAGAGTAACTGTCCCTCTTCACCCCTGCGCAGTCTTTCTAGTGGCTGTTGCTGGCGGTCTGCCTTTTTTTAGATTGTGAGCCCTTTTGGAACAGGGAGCCATTTAACTTTATTATTACTATTTGCCTGTAAACCGCTTTGTGAACTTCGTGTTGAAAAGCGGTACATAAGTACCTGTTGATTGATTGATTGAAGTAGCAGCGCTTCTAAGGGAATGTGCCGCAATTCCCTCCAGCAGATCCTCCCCTTTTGCCTGAGATGCTAATTCAATGCATGACCGTAACCATCTGGCTAATGGGCTAGCTGATGCTTTCTGCCCTTACCTGCCACCCCCAAAATTGACAAAAAGGGCCTCAGACTGCCTGAAGTCCTTGGTCCTCCCTCTATAAAAACAAAGGGCCCTCCTCACATCCTGGGAGTGCCACTGCTTTTCCCATGGGTGACCTGGTTTGGTGCAAAATGAGGCCAACTCCTGTGTCCTGTGACAAATGGATTACCTTGGGTATAAAGGATGGGTCAGGACATAGCACCACCTTGTCCTTGTGGGAAACGGGAAACTTTGGGTGTATGGACAGGAGCCCCAACTCCAATACCTTCCTAGTTGAAGTTAGGGTTACAAGGAACAGGACCTTAAAGGACAGAATCTTAAGAGGGACAAGGGCTGAAATGGCTTGCAAGTGAGGGCTACCAGAACCTTATTTAAGTCCCAGCTAGGAAACCTGTGAACTGGGGGAGGATTAAGAAGTGAAACCCCCTTAGGAACCTCTTAGCATGGGAATGTACTGCAATGCTGGGCCCTGAGCTTGCCCCAACACACTGCTGATGGCTGCCAACTGCCTTTATTAGTAGAATATTAGTAGAAAGGCACTTCTCCAATCCATCCTGGAGGAACGCCAGCACATGTCTTACTTTAGCTTTTGTGGGGGTAAGCCTTTTCCCCTTGGCCCATCTGCAGAAAGACCTCCACGTAGCTCCGGAGGTCCTCTTGGTTGAAACGCTACGAGATGCTAGCAGGGTTGACACTGCTTGTTCTGAGTACCCTTGTTTCACAAGCAGGCCCTGCTCAGCCTCCAGGTTGGCAGATGAAACAGCTGCAGTCTCGGGTGCTTGGAGAGGCCCTGCAGTCACAGGTCCTCCCCGCATAGGAGCACCCAGGGCTCTTGGCTGGAGAGGTGGAGGAGCTTCGGGAACCACAGTCTGCGTGGCCACTTTGGCACGATGAGAATAATGTCCACCCTGAGTTCCCTCACTTTGTGCAGGACATGCTGAATCAGTGATATCAGCGGAAAAGCATAAAGTAGACCCTGCGGCCAATCGCTTTGCAGTGAATCCACCGCATCTGCACCATCCCACTGCCCTCTTGAGTAAAATCTGAGCAATTGTTTGTTTTCTGGAGATGCAAATAGATCCACTAGTAGCATACAGTGGTGTAGTTATGTCATTTTGCACCCGGGGCCCAAAAGTTTTTGAAACCCTGCCCCAGACACAATTTGTGGACTTATCATACAGGCCCACAAGCTATAATGTTTGACAGATAAGACACTTGTAGTTTGTTTGTTTGTTGGCCATAACTTTTGCCAGAATAAAGATATTACATTCTGGGTTTTTTCACTGAATTCCAGGTGAAATTCTGCATCCAAGGGTATACAGCATGATACTATTATCCCTTAAAACCATGATTTTAAAAACTGCAATTTGTACAAAAGAAGTTTTATTTTCAGTTTTTTTTGGCCATAACTTTTGCTATAATAGATCTATTGCACTCCGTTTTTTCCCATTTAGGTGAAATTCCACTTCCAACAGTATACAGCATGACTGTAGTATTCTGTAAACTCACAATTTTCAAAATTTGGGGTTCAGGGGTGACACCCCCCCCCCGAGGATGGTATCTGGGGCGCTGTGCCCCTGCCCTTAGGTAGCTACGCTACTGGCGGCATACCAAATCTCTTGGTCACCAACTGAAAGACCAGCAATTCCAAAGGCCATTTGTACAAAAGAAGTTTTTAGACCAGCCAACTGCCATCCCATCTCCATGAGGCACCTCCTGCTGAGCCAGTCTGCTGTTTGCCAGTCCCGTCAGATGTTTGGCCTTGATTGACTACAGATTGGTTTCTGCCCAGGTAAACAGATTCGCTGCTTCTCTGCTCAAGGTGGTTGACCGTGTGCCTTCCTGCCTTCCTTTATCAAGGCCTTGGCCGTCACGTTGTCTGTCCTGATCAACATGTGACCCTTCCAAAGGTGTTCCGTGAAGGCTTGAAGGGCCAGCCAGATCGCTTGCAGTTTCAGCATACTGATATGAAGCCGGGCCTTCTCTGAGGACCAGGTACCCTGAGCTAGGGCCCCCTCCTTGTGGGCTCCCCAGCCCAGCAGGCTGGCATCAGTTGTGACTGACCTCCTGGGTGGTTCTCCCATTGGTGAGCCTCCTGCCAGTTGACCCGGTTCCTGTCACCAGGACAGATCCTTCCTTACTCTGCTTGGGACTGTGATCATGTGTTGCCTGCATCGTTCTATCACATTCTGGTGGGGCAAGAGAAGCCTCTGGAGAGCCTTAGAGTGGAAATGTGCCCACCCATCATGGCACGATACCAACATGCCCGGAAGGCTGGCCAGAGTCATCACGTCCTGCTGATTTGCCTGTTGATTCTGACTTAGCAGGTTCTGAAGCTTGGCTTGCCTTTCCTGTGACAGAAAAAATTGGAAGATGCTGGTGTTCTGTTGAAGCCCCAGATGGTTGAGAGTCTGAATTGGCAGCAGTGAGCTCTTGGCGAAGTTTACAACAATACAAATCCCAGATCCTGGAGGCAGTGCACTGTGAGCTGGATGTCTCTCTGGGCCTGCTCCTTGGATGGTGATTGAATCAAGATATCATCCAGATAAGGGTAAAGGAACAGCCCCTGCAGGTGAAGGTGATGTACTGCAGGTACCAGAATCTTGTGAACACCCTCGTTGCCGCCATGAGTCCGAAAGGAAGGACCTGGTATTGAAAGTGACAGGACTCGTAGCAGAATCAGAGATAACACCTGTGCCTGGGGTGGATAGGCACATGAAGGTAGGCTTCTGACAGGTCGATAGAGGCCAGGAAGTCCCCCTGCTGAAGGGCTGCCACTATTGAACGCCACCATTGAACACCAACAGTTTCCATCTTGAACTGTTGCCAGGCAAGGATGAGATTTAACCACTTCAGATCTAGTATGGCCCGCACATACCTGTTCTCCTTTGGCACCAGGAAAAAAATGGAGTAAACTCCCCATCCCCTGTGGCACCGGTTCTATTGCCTTGATGTTCAAAAGATGCTGTGTTTCAGTCAACATCCTGTGGTGTTTGTTGGGGTCCTTTGACAGAGGTACCTTCCAGAATCTGCCTTTGGGCTTGTGTCGAAGCTCCAGGTAGTAGCCCTGTGAGACAGTGTCCAGGATCCAGGAGTCTGTTGTGATGTTGCGTAATTGATCCGCAAACACAAGGACCCATTCCTCTATCGGGCTTGGCTGAGTCTGCATCCGGCATCAGGATGGGCATGATCCCTTGGCCTTGGAGGAAGGTGATCCGGCCACGGTGAACCCTCCTCCACTGGCAGCACGACCCTTGGGGAAAAAAATCTTCCCTTATTCCACTTAGGCTTGCAGGAGACTCCATCTCTGGGACGAAAGGAGGGACAGAAGGATGAAGAAGGATGAAGAGGATGAAGATCGATTCTTGGAGACCTCCTTTTTGGCTGCGGGAAGGACCTTCTGTTTGTCCCTATTCTCCACCAGCAGAGGATCCAACTCCTGGCCAAAGAGCTTGGTTCCTGAGAAAGGGAAAGCCACAAGTCTGGCCTGAGAGCCTTGGTCACCCTCCCACTGCCGAAGCCAGACACTCTCCTGGCCAATATATTGGACACCAGGGCCTTTGCACCAAATTGTAGCGCATGCAAGGACGAGTCTGCCATGAAAGCTGCAGCAAGGGAGATCAAGGTGTTACATGCTGATCAAGATAACTTCTCACCAGAAGCCTCAAGCTCCTCAATCCATGGTGCGGGCATAACTGAATTTGCTGCTGAGGTCCTAAAGGTCCTAAGCTGAGGTCTCGAACCCCCTCTTTAGCCCCGCTTCCACCCTGCAAAAACATGGACCCTGGGGACCTCCTTTGCCCTCCGATGGAATGATCGCCAAAGAAGATAATGCTGCTACTGATTGATCGACATTGGGAACTTTGAGGAGGTCCACGGCGTCTTCCGCCATTGTGTATAGTCTTGGGTGCACGCCTGGTTCTGAAAGGTTTCACTCTGCTTCCACAATCTGCCTGAAGGGTTCTGGAAGGGATACTGCCGTGTGTTTATTTGTGCCCTTGGGGGGCAAAAATATGGATGCCTTATTTGAGGCTTTTGTCTCTTTAGAAGCCCTCGGGGGCCAGGTCCAGGGTCTGTATGGCTTTACTCAGGAGTCTGGGAAAAGTGTCTATTTGAAACAGCTTATTTTCCCCGACCTCAGTGAAGTCCTCTTCCTCTGCCCCTGATAGTTCCCCTTCTTCTCTAGATTCCTCTGAGGAAACAGGGGTCTCAGACTGCCACAGATCTGACAAGTAGGGATTCACGGCCCTCTTTTTGCCTTTTGCCCTGGGGTTTTGCCCCCTGAACTTCCCTCCTTTTCCCTAACCCTAACCCTTAACCAGAGGGTTAAGACCTGATCAATTCCTCTGAGGCTGAACTAGAGGATGGAGACTTGTTTCGCCTCCTCTTCTCCAACATCTTCCTGGGTTTCTCCCTGGGGGGATATTGCGCCTTTGGGCTTGTGGCCTTCTGCACTATTTCCTCCATCTGGCCTGCCGGGAGGACTACCGCCTGCACTGGGCACTTACTCCTGCCTGTGCCTGATGAGCGTGGGGTCTCCTCTCCCCTCGTGCCTTGCCTACCTGCCTCGTGGGGGGCTGCGGCCTGGATCCATGCCGGGCCTGTGCGTCTTTCGCGGGGTGGAGGAGGCAAAAGATGCAACGGAGAAGCAGGCCCGCTGGTTCCTTGGAGCAATTGGCCCACCACGATGAGGTGGGGGCAGCCAATTCTCTGCTGGGGAGGACGAGCGTCGAGCCGACCAAGCAGGACGCACTGCAGCCGCTGAGTGCCTGGCTGTGTGCTGATCCAGCTCCCGCACCAATCACGAAGAGGCGCGAATTCGGGCCTCTCGCCGGTGCGCGCTCCACAGCCTACGCGCGTGGCTGCTGATGCTGCACCTCCTTCTCCCGAGACGCTGGAGAAAAAGGTGCTGCTGCAGCAGTGGCCACTTGCAGATCTCTCTCCCCGAGAACTGAAGAGGAGAGACGGGAGGGAAGAAAGGAAGAGCCAGGAACAGCAGTGACGCTGCAGAAAAAGAACCGCAAAAAACCTCTGAGCTGCGGCTCAGAGCTCCAAAACCTGACCACGTTTCTCTGAGAGGTCTGGGAAGGGGACGCCTGAAGGGGGAGCTGTTGAACTCCAAGACAGCCTCTGCCTGCAGAGGGAGGGCCTATCCCAGAAGCAGGAATTCACCCTTCCTCTGCCAGAAAATAGGCACCTTTTTTCTCACTTAGGAATTCCTTATCTGCAAATGACAGAAGAGGAAATGCACAAAGCTTGACCATATTTTCAAGATGTGAGTCCAGTTATCATGCGGGCCCTTTCAACAGTGACACCTCAGCAGTTGAGAGCAACTGATTGATGGTGGTGCTGAGAGAGCCTGAGGGCCAGATCAAGAGCTTCTGGGATCCACATCTGGCTGATGGGCCTAATGTTTGACACCCATGCTCTAGGGCCTCTAAAAAGATTGGGAACCAGTGGTCCAACCAATTGCAAATCCATTTAACAGCTGTATGATCCAGCCCATGTTTTGCCAGCATCCCAATCAACTTCGTCAAAAATCCAGCGAATGCTTTACCGAAATCAAAATAATTGCCATCCTTGCCTGCATTCCCACCAGGCATCACGTCAGGAACTTGCAGTGCAAAAGCCCAGCCTCGGTCTCACAAACTGCATAGCTAGAGATGCTGGAGCCTGAACTGGGAGCACGTCAATGCGCAAAGCAGGTGCTGTCCTGGCGGAGTTGTGGCCCTTTCCCCAGCCTGACGCAAGGCATTCTCCTGTGCGCAAGAGTTCACCACAGAGTTCCGTGGCTGCAAAACAAACACAGCCAACCAGAACGCCAAGACACCTGCACGCCTGGCTTTGCAAAAACATTCACTGAAAAACAAACTAATCTTTAAAAAAAAATATTTTTGCTGTCACCAAATATTAAATTGCTCCTGCCGGCCTTTCTGGTTCTGATGGCCCTAGGGCAGCGATTCCCAAACTTACCACGACCACGGCGACCATATGTCACAGGCCCATCGCGGTGGCGCCATCCCGCATACAAGCCTCCGTCCCCAGGCCGCGTGGCCCAGATTCGGGCTGCACGGCTCCCTCAGCTCTGCAACTGCTACACAGCAACACAGATCCAAGGAATCCCACGGGAGGCTCCGGAATGCCCCAAAGCTGTGCTGGATTTGGCAAAGGCCTGCCAACCTCGCCCTTCCAGTGCTGCTTAGGATTGCATTCGAAGTCACGACCAGCAGATCGCACGCACCTCACAGTGCAGGGATGGACCACAACATGGAGGAGGTGGCCCATCGTAGGTGGCCCAATCTGGTGGTTATTTGACAAGGGAAAAACGCCAACTCACAGCACAGGTTTCCAAAACAACGTAAGAACATAAGAAGAGCCCTGCTGGATCAGGCCAAAGGCCCACCTCGCCTGTATCACAGAGTGGCCCACCAGATGCCTCAGGGAGCACACAAGACAACAAAAGACCTGCATTATGTTGCCACTCCCTTTCACCTGGCATTCTGAGGTAGCCTACTTCTAAAGTCAGGAGGTCGCACATACCCTTTGTGGCTTGTAAGTTGTGACAGACTTTTCCTCCATCAATCTCTCCAACCCCCTTTTAAAGGCATCTAGGCCAGATGTCATCACCACATCTTGTGGGAAGGAGTTCCACAGACTAATTACACGCTGGGTAAAGAAATATATTCTTATGTCTGTTCTAACTCTCCCAAATGCTCAACATTGGTAGATATCCCCTGGTTCTGGTGGTGTGCGAGAGGGAAAAGAACATCCCTCTAGCCACCCCCTGCATGATTTTAAATGTCTCAATCATATCCTCCTCTGGTGTCGTTTTTCTAGACTGAAGAGCTCCAAATCCTGGAATCTTTCCTTGTAACGGAGGAGCCCCAGCCCAGTCATCATTTTGGTCACATATGGTGTGGCCTGCAGAGCTGCTTTGGGGCTGAATCCCGTCCATGCAACCCACTGTTCTGGACAGAACCAATTCGTTGGCTTTCAAACTTGTTTGAAACTTTCGTTTCAAACAAACGAAAGCCAATTCGTTGGCTGGCCGACATGGGAAGCCATTGTGTGTTGATAACAGTGCAGTGAAACAAACACGCTCAGTGACTCCCCTGTGTTGCTCCCACTGATTTAAATAGGGTTTGTGGGGTAGAATTTCCACCAGGATTGTGTACATTGCCTTTACAATATTTCATCCCAAGAACGCATAGTCCGAACATGTACAATTAAAAGGTGTGCACCTCTTCCGGATCGCAACCCAAGTGTCCTTCCCACGCATGTTGCATACAAACAGCCCTTCATTCTGTGGTTCTCTCGTGCAGCTGTACAAGTGCACCTCGTTCTAAATTTGGCGAAATGGAGAAGTGAAATGGCCATCAAGCCGGCTTTCTCGACTTGCAGGTCCCGGGGGGGGGGGGCAGCATAGTCTGTTTATGATGATTCGCCTCAACTCTCTCTTCCTGCATGAAGGACTGCGGGCAAAGCTTTCTGCTTAGCAGGATGCAATGACTGAGCTGCTCCCCCTTCCCCCTGCATGTTTCCTGTAAGGTTCTTCAAGGTACGGTTCAATGGAAAAGAGGTTTCAGAGACACACTGAAATCAGTACCACTACAGAAAGACCACGTGGCCTGCCAGGCAGTTCATTTTGTGCATACCGTATCTTCAGCGCCTGAGTCCATCAAGGATATAAGAACATCAGACGAGCCCTGCTGGATCAGGCCAAAGGTCCATCTAGTCCAGCTTCCTGTATTTCACAGTGGTCCCCAAGACGCCATAGGGAGCATGCAAGACAACATGATAACACAACAACCGAAGCCAAGGAATGTAGGCCGGATTTCAAGGACCCTTGTCTACCGTGACTGATCTTGGGAGCATGCACACATGTCTCACAGTCCCTCCGCGGGTAGACACTGAACATATAAGGGAAAACAGGCATTTTACCTGAACGTAGAAGGTCCGGTAGCTGGTTATTATCTCAAAGAGATTGTCCCGTGTAAGGAGGTCACTAGAAATACAGAAAGAGGAATTACCACAAAGCGCATCACACCCTTAAGGAGCACTTTTCACGGGTTACTCCAGTCCCTGCTGCTGAACTCGGAGCTGGTACAAAGCCACCACAACTAGCAGCCCTGGCTAGACCCTGTTCTTCTCCATGAATCTGTCCAACAATCCTCTTTCAAAGTCATCCAAGCTAGCAGCCATTACCACCTCCTGTGGGAATGAATCATACAGTCATAGAGCTGGAAGGGACTCACAAGGTCATCTAGCCCCAATTCCCCTAGAAGAGTAGCTTCAGCAGGTGCCTGTCGAGCCTCTGCGTGAAGATTTCCAGCAAAGAAGAATCCACCACCTCCTTTGGTAATTTGCTCCACTGCCAAACTACCCTGACCATTAAGAACTGCTTGCCAACATCCAACTGGAATCTCCTCTCTTGTAGTTTGTACCTACCCATTGAACCTAGTTTTACTTGCAGAGGCAGTTGAGAACAAATTTGTTCCTTCTTTCATATTGTGACAGCCCTGCAGATATTTGAAGAGGCATTTGAAGGAGAAAGGTAATGGAATGGAAGTGTGGGGGAGAGGAAAGTGGTGAGC
>JAJKFI010000214.1:139303-151919 GCA_029204185.1 Lerista edwardsae | reverse complement strand
CCATCCATCCATCCATCCATCCATCCATCCATCCATCCATCCATCCATCCATCCATCCATCCATCCATCCATTTTCCTTGTAATCAGAGCACATAGTACAGTGGGACCCCATCTTCAGTCCCACCCCCTCCTGAGACCTGCCACCCATTACACCCTCCCAGCAGATTTCACTGTAACCAGATATTCCTATTAGAGAGAGAAGAAATAGTTACCATGATACCTGTCACTATTGAAAGCTGTTTTAACCATAGAGTTATTATACATAGAGAGGGCATGATGTCACAAACTTGAAGCTTCCGGGTATAACCCCGCCCCTTTCTCCCCTTCCCGTTTACACTTTTTTTCCCCCGCCTTCCTTTTTCTACTGTAATATTTTCGAAATTCCGAACATTAATAGGGTTTGTTTTTTTTTGGGGGGGGGGGTGAGTGTAGAAGTTTAAAAAAATACTCTTAATAGCCTAGAAGTGAAAAAGAACTACTCTCCTATTGACAGCTGCTTGTGTTATACATTGAGAGATTTTAATGTAATTTTCCTACATATTTATCTGATTTTTGCCCACTCTCCCCTTTTTTTCTTTCCTTCCCGTTCACACTTTATTTTTGGTTGTGTAGATTTCAAAAAATAAGCCTGTCAAAGCAGTGCAATCCGAGTTTACATAGGCAGCAAGGGGCATTTCGTCCGGTATGTTCAGTAATATAATTACGCGGAATTAAACCTTGGAATTGCATATTAACTCATAATATGGTTACCACTGATGTTTCTCCACAATCACACGTTGTTATTTTGGTAAGTTTTTACTTCTGGAGTACACAAATAAGCCCTAAACATCATGCGGAAACCCATTGGAAATAATTGGAATCAGCATTTTTGGGTATATTTACGTCACCGCTAACCCCGCCCCCTGGATTCACTCGCTGCCCTATCTAGATAATAAGAATGGCCACCCCTTGGTTTTAACACAATTGCTAAGAACCTGAGTAGGGCTGGGACACCGTCACCTGGTACCTGAAGGGATACATCAGATGCCCCCCCCTTTACCTGCTGGTGCTCTTGTCCAGTGGTCCTCAACCTTATTCTTTCCTGTAAGATGCTGCAACCCCAAAACTGAGGCTTCATGACCCCATTGGGGTCCCAAGCCCAAGGTTGAAGAACACTGGGCTACAGAATTTGGGACTCTTCAATCTAGCAAGGAGACTGAGGGGGGAATGTGATTGAGGGCGCAATCCTAAACTGAGTTAGGCCTGCATAAACTAAGCCAGCAAAGTTTGGCCAGCACAAGGGCCACCGTAAAGTGTGTTTGGACCACTCTCTGAGTCAGGGAGGCCAGCACACAGATGTGAGCCATAGTCCCTGACTCCGAGAGTGGTCCAAACATGCTTTATGGTTGCCTTTGTGCTGGCCAAACTTTGCTGGCCTAACTGTGCCGGCCTAACTCCAGTTTAGGATTGTACTCTCAGACCTATAAAATTATGCATGGAATGAATAGAGTGGACAGAGATGTTCTCTTCTCTCTCACACGACACCAGAATCAAGGGATATTCACTACAATTGACTGGCAAGAGAGTTAGAATGGACAAAAGGAATTATTTCTTGACGCAATGCATAATTAATCTGTGGAACTCCTTGCCACAGTATGTTGCAGTGGCACCTCCCCTAGATGCCTTTGAAAAAAAGGGGATTGGACACATGTATGGTAGAAACAGGGATGAACGGAGCCTCGAATGCGCCCATGGCAGGGAGACGGAACTGCGCCCCCAGCATGTCGCCCCGCCCCTGTGCGTTGCCCAGCCACGCCTCCCTGTGTCCAGAATAGCTCCATTTTGGAGTGAAACGGATACCAGGGAGGGCGGGTGGGCCAAACAACGCGGGTTAGCTCGCACAATGGCGCCCCACTGCTGCCGGCGCCCATGGCTCGCGCCACCCCAGGCTATACCCTCCCTCTGCTTCTGGGTGGAAAAGTCCATCAGATTGCAATCCCTGATGACTATACGCAACCTCCTGGTTTTAGAGGTTGCCTATCTCTGAATGCCAGATGCAAGGGAGTGGCCAGAAGATACTATTCTCTTGCAGTCCTGTGTGCCCCCAAAGGCTGGATGAGACGGGGCCGAGCCTGATCCAACAAATCTCTTCTTATGACTACATGAGCCTAAGCAGACACCTGATTAACCCAGAATAAAAGGGCCACATCTTTGTGTATGCTCCCATTGTCTTAACGGCTCCTGCTCGCTTTCTGATCACACGCTTGCAGAGCCCAGCCAGCAAGGGGTGTGTGTGTTCCCAGATTCACTGTGGTTTCTGCGCACAGATGCTCAGACAGATATTAGTCAGAGGAGCAAACCACTGGTCAGATTTCCTCCTTGGGCTCCTCAAGTTGGGCTCCTCAGACTACAGGCTGAGCTGTAGTCTGAAGTCTGGGAGCAGATAGCATGAAGCTGGGCCTGGCCCCAAGCAGACCCAGGAGCCGAGCACTCCTCTGGGTGTTAACTGGCTCTCGTTAAGCCTCACTGGGCCATGACAATACAGCTGGCTAAGAGCGCAATCCTAACCTGAAGTTAGACAGGCACAATTGCTGTTTGGCATAAATTAAGCCAGCAAGAGACACCATAAAGTGTATTTGGACCAGTCAAAGAGGCAAAGAGGCCAGCACACAGACGTGCGCCATCCTCCCTGACTCCGAGAGTGGTCCAAATGCAATTTATGGTGTCCCTTGTGCCAGCCAAGCTTTGCTGGCTTAATTGTGCTGGCCTAACTCCACATAGGGACGTGGTGGTGCAGCAAGTTAATCCACTGCTGCTGGGCTTTCCGACCGGAAGGTTGGGAGTTCAAGACTGCGCTACGGAGTGAGCTCCCATTGCTTGTCCCAGCTCCTGCCAACCTAGCAGTTCGAAAGCACCTAAATGCAAGTAGATAAATAGGACCACTTCGGTGGGAAGGGAAAGGCGTTCCGTGCGCCTTGGTGTATAGTCATGCCGGCCACATGACCACGGAAGCTTGTCCTTGGACAAAACGCCAGCTCTACAGGCTTAGAAACGGAGATGAGCACTGCCCCCTACAGTCGGTCACAACTAGACCATTCGGTCGTGGGGAAACCTTTACCTTTACCTCCAGGTTAGGGTTGTGCCCAGTGGTGGAGTTCAGTGGGTTCGCCCAGGTTCTACAGAACCGGTTGTTAAATGGCCGGGCCTTGCTTACCTTGGCTGGCTTTGGGTGTTTTTTTTTGGCTCCGGCTATGATGTCATAGAACCGGTTGTTAATTTATTTGAATCCCACCACTGGTTGTGCCCTAAGTCAGAGGAGAGAAAAGCCCCGTCCGCTCCTCTCCAAAACTCTGTGGCCACTCCACTCCCTACCCACAACACGCCCCTGTTGCCGACTTATTGGCAGCAGCACAGATCAGGCTCCACGGCTTCCGGTGGGTTCTGATGCTGCTGGTTGATTTGGGGCAGTGGCTCAGGCTGGGTCAGCCATGGCATGATGTTTGAGCTGCCGCTGGGTCTTTTGCAACAGCACCATGGTTATGCTGCCAAAAAGGCCTGTAGAATTGGGCTGTTTAAAACTATGATCAGGGGCCAGCCCATTCATGAGACTGTTGCATCAATATGCAGATGGGGGGAGTGACCTCTCCACCTGCCCCCTCTGCTGTCCCTCCTTCTCCTCCTCCTCTCCATATTTGAAAAGCAGAGGGAATCCAGCAGAAAACAAGGCATAGAGAAGAGTGGGGGGGGGGAGAAGAGTGACACTCTAGCCCACTACTTTTCTCTCCTCTCCGCTGTGCTTCTGCTCTGTAATCCAGGAGAAGCAGAGGCAGCAGACGGCACCCAGCATGGAGCTCTGGGTGCCAGGAGGAATCAGCCCTGCCTAGGATAAGAAGTGACTTGGAAATCGTTGTCCTCCTCTGTCAACCCCCACTCCAACCCCACCAACCATTCCCTATCAGAGATTTATTCCACAGATGGGCAGGGCACATAGCATCACAACAGCACAGAAACAGGCAGGCTGGGAGATCAGTACCACGGCCCACAAATGGCTTTAGCTTCTCTGCTAAGGAAAGAGAGCTAAAAGAAACATCTCAAAAGAAAGCTTTTCAATCCCTGGATTGTTGATCAATCAACACGGCAATTTTCAACGTTTTTTCTTCTCACAGCACACTGACCTCTGTGGTCTCTTCTATGGTCTTTGCTACTGGTGATGACACTTCCGGCTTCTGAGAAACTCTTCAGGGTTCGGCCACCCTGTTTCGAGGGCAATGATCTGTGGTAACAAATCCTCGGTTCTTCTTCCAGTGGAACAGACAGTTCATTACTACAGACAGTTGCCCTCGAAACAATCCCAGAACGCAGAAGAGTTTTCCAGCCATTTTCAACCACTGTGCTTCAAACTTCAGACCGGGGGACCTTTAGCCGCACACCAATGTTCTGCAGCAAACTTGCTGAAAATTGCAGAATTAACTGAACAGTCATCCTGTTTTGTGCCAGTTAAGTCTGTGAACTGCAGTGTCTAACTTCAGTCAACGTCTGCCTTTGTGGGACAACCAGACCAGACAACTGAAAAAAGAGGCAATTGTTCCTTGGACCTGAGAAAGCCCCCAGAGGACAGCCTCACCTGGGGATTGTCCATGTACCAGAGCAGGCGGTTGGACTGGGTATCCAGGATGAAGTATCTCCGCAAGAACTTCCCACAGACAGCATCATCCTCAATGTCCAGGAACCCGCAGATTCGGTTCTGACGATCCACATAAGGCATTCCGGGCTCCTTCTAGCATCCCCCTGCGGAGGACAGACACATACAGGTGAGAACCACTTACAATGTCCCTGTGCATCCTGTGTTAAATTCTGTATGTTGGTCCCAGAGTCTAATGCCACCTGCCCACACACAACTCACTTCTGTAACAACATCTGCACAGCAGCTGCAACAGCATGCACCTCTTACACCCCTGGGTTTTTTACTGCATATATACTTGCATGCCCTTTCATGGATCACTGCCTTGTCATGGCGAAGGGGCTTGAGTAGCTCAATGAAGCTGTGAGCTATGCCATGTAGGATTACCCAAGATGGACAGGTCATAGTAGAGAGTTCTGACTAAACGTGATCCGCTGGAGAGGGAAATGGCAACCCACTCCAGTACTCTTGCCAAGAAAACCCCATGGATTACAGAACAAAAAAGCTAAACGATATGACACTGGAAGATGAGCCCCTCAGGTCAGAAGGTGTCCATTATGCTACTGGGGAAGAGCAGAACATGAGTACTAGTAGCTCCAGAAAGAGTGAAGTAGCTGGGCCAAAACCGAAAGGAAGCTCATATCAGCTGTGGATGTATCTGGAAGTGAAAGGAAAGTACGATGCTGCAAAGAACAATACTGCATAGGAACCTGGAACATCAGATCTATGAATCAAGGTAAGCTAGATGTGGTCAAATGTGAGATGTCAAGGCTGAACATTGACATCATGGGAGTTAGTGAAATAAAATGGACAGGAATGGGAGAATTCAATTCAGATGACCATTACATCTACTATTGTGGGCAGGAATCCCTTAGAAGAAATGGAGTAGCCTTCATTGTCAATAAGAGAATGGGAACAGCAGTACTGGGGTATAACCTCAAAAATGACAGAATGATTTCCATTCGGATCCAAGGCAAACCTTTCAACATCACAGTAATCCAAGTCTACGCCCCAACCACTGATGCTGAAGAGGAAGAAGCTGACCATTTCTATGAAGACCTACAACATCTTCTAGAATTAACACCAAAAAAAGATGTCCTTCTGATCATAATCCTTATATACCACCTTTCAACACAAAGTTCACAAAGCGGTTTACAGGCAAATAGTAATAATAAAGTTAAATGGCTCCCTGTCCCAAAGGGCTCACAATCTAAACAAAAAAAAAGGCAGACCACCAGCAACAGTCACTAGAAAGACACTGCATGAGGGTGAAGAAGGACAATTACTCTCTAAGGAATTGGAATGCTGAAGTGGGCAGTCAAGGGGTAATAGGAATAACAGGCAAGTTTGGTCTTGGAGTACAAAATGAAGCAGGGCAAAGACTGATAGAGTTTTGTCAGGAGAACACATTAGTCATAGCAAACACGCTTTTCTAGCAACACAAGCGGCGACTGTACACATGGACTTCACCAGATGGTCTACACCGAAATCAGATGATTACATTCGTTGCAGCCAAAGATGGAGAAGTTCTATACAGGCAGTAAAAACAAGACCTGGAGCTGACTGTGGCTCAGATCATGAGCTTCTTATTGCAAAATTCAGGCTTAAACTTTAAAAAGTAGGGAAAACCACTAGGCCCTCTACGTATGACCTAAATCAGATCCCATACAAATATACAGTGGAGGTGACAAATAGATTTAGGGGCTTAGATTTGGTAGACAGAGTGCCTGAAGAACTTTGGACGGAGGTCTGTAACATTATACAGGAAGCAGCAACTAGAACCATCCCAAAGAGAAAGAAATGCAAGAAGGCAAAGTGGCTGTCTGATGAGGCTTTACAAATAGCTGAGGAAAGAAGGGAAGCAAAAAGCAAAGGAGAAAGGGAAAGATATACCAAACTGAATGCAGATTTCCAGAGAACAGCAAGGAGAGAGAGGAAGGCCTTCCTAAACGAGCAATGCAAAGAAATAGAGGAAAACAATAGAATGGGAAAGAAAGTCATTGATCTTTTCAAGAAAATTGGAGATGTCAAAGGACAATTTCATGCTAAGGTAGGCACAATAAAGGACAAGAATGGCAACGACCTAACAGAAGCAGATGACATTAAGAAGAGGTGGCAAGAATACACAGAGGAACTATATAAGGCTGATCTAAATGTTCCTGATAACCACAATGGTGCGGTCACTGAGCTCGAACCTGACATCCTGGAGTGTGAAGTCAAGTGAGCTTTAGAAGGCATCACTAACAACAAAGCTAGTAGAGGTGACAGCATTCCAGTTGAGTTACTCAAAATCTTAAAAGATGATGCTGTCAAAATGCTGCACTCCATATGCCAGCAAATTTGGAAAACCCAGCAGTGGCCACAAGACTGGAAAAGATCAGTTTACACTCCAATCCCAAAGAAGGGCAATGCCAAAGATTGTTCAAACTACCGCACCATTGCACTCATTTCACATGCTAGCAAGGTGATGCTCAAAGTCCTACAAGCTAGGCTTCAGCAATATGTGAATCAAGAACTACCTGATTCACAAGCTGGTACAAGCTGGTTTCCGAAGAGGCAGAGGAACTAGAGATCAAATTGCCGACATTTGCTGGATCATGGAAAAAGCAAGAGAGTTTCAGAAAAACATCTACTTCTGCTTCATTGACTATGCCAAAGCCTTTGATTGTGTGGATCACAACAAACTGTGGCAAGTTCTTGAAGAGATGGGAGTACCAGACCACCTTATCTGTCTTCTGAGAAACCTGTATGCGGGCCAGGAAGCAACAGTTAAAACTGGACATGGAACAACTGATTCGTTTTAAATTGGGAAAGGAGTACGATAAGGCTGTATACTGTCACCCTGCTTATTTAACTTCTATGCAGATTACATCGTGAGAAAGGATTCACAAGCTGGAATCAAGATTGCTGGGAAAAATATCAACAACCTCAGATATGCTGACGATACCACTCTAATGGCAGAAAGTGAGGAAGACCTAAAGAACCTTCTGATGAGGGTGAAAGAGGAAAGTGCCAACATTGGCTTGAAGCTCAAAATTAAAAAAACTAAGATAATGGCAACCACTCCCATCACTTCCTGGCAAATAGAAGGGGAAGAAATGGAAGCAGTGACAGACTTTATTTTCCTGGGCTCCAAGATCACCGCAGATGGGTGACTGCAGCCATGAAATTAAAAGACATTTACTTCTTGGGAGAAAAGCTATGGCGAACCTAGACAACTTAATTAAAAGCCGAGACATCATCCTGCCAACAAAGGTTTGCCTAGTCAAAGCTATGGTTTTCCCAGTAGCAATGTATGGCTGTGAGAGCTGGACCATAAGGAAGGCAGAGCGCTGAAGAATAGATGCATTTGAATTATGGTGTTGGAGAAGACTCTTGAGAGTCCCCTGGACTGCAAGGAGATCCAATCGGTCAATCCTCCAGGAAGTCAAGCCTGCTTGCTCCCTGGAAGGACAAATCCTGAAGCTGAAGCTCCAGTACTTTGGCCACCTCATGAGAAGAGAGGACTCTTTAGAAAAGACCCTCATGCTGGGAAAGATCGAAGGCAAAAGGAGAAGGGGGCGGCAGTGGATGAGATGGTTAGATAGTGTCACCGAAGCGATGAACATGAAATTGGGCGAACTCAGGAAGCTAGTGGAGGACAGGGAGGCCTGGCATGCTGTGGTCCAGGGGGTCGCGAAGAGTCGGACACGACTTAGCGACTGAACAACAACAACACTTACATGACACACAACATACATAGTCACACTGGGCAGCCACAGCCAACTGCACAAATGCGCTCGCTGTCCCTTAAATGAAACCAGAAGTCCCGCACTCCCAGGTTTCATAGCAGCACACAAGGAACATGGGAAGGAGGGGAATGACCTGTTTCTTACTTGAGTGAGTAGGAAGATCAGTGTGGCCTGGATTGGCGGCAGGTTGGAGGGAGAGGAGGGGCAGTGGGGGCGAGAGAGAGGACTAAGTGGCCATACCCCGCCAAACTGTTGCCTGAGGCAACTGCCTCAATTGGTCTCATGGGCCGGCCCAGTCCATAAGGAAAAAGGCAGAGTGGCAAAAGGTGGGGGTTGAATCCAAGGGCTGCAGAAGAAACACACGTACTGTGGCATAAAATACTTTTCAGCTCTTGTTATTATGCAAAGTAGAACCACAGAGCAAAACAGAGTATGGCAGTGGAGGGTCCCTGCCTGTACTGAGCTCAATTAGCACATTCAGCAGGAACAAGAGCTGCCAATTACAGCTTAAGCCCATCAGGGAAAGGATGAAATCACCAGGGAAGGTAAAAAATAAAATAATAATAATACATTTATTTATATACCGCCTTTCTTAATATCACTAGATTTCTCTAATGATTAAACTCAAGGCGGTTTACATAGGCAGACTTTCTCACAAACCCGAAGGTTTTTACAATTTACAGAATGTTCTATCTTCCAAGAACAACACTCCTACAGATCTTTCTTTCTGGATTTAGCCTTCTTTCTTTAGCCACCCGTCTGTCGTCTGCTGGCTGATGAGGCTTCCCTGCTGCCACCAGAGACGCAGCTGATTTCAGCACACTCCTCCTCCCACGAGGCAGCTGAAACTCAGCTTTTAATCAGCCGCAGTTTCCAAGGTCTGCTGCTCGCAGAGACTTCTGGCAGTCCCGAGCTCACGACCTTGAGATCTTCAGGTGTTATCTTCGGGCAAACGGAGGCATTAACCCTCTCGGCTAAATCTTCTGTAAGAAATACAGTGGGCAACCTTCCTATGCGAAGGCAAATCCATGATCCTGCTACCAAGCCATAATGGTTAGAGCAGGAGGCTCAGACCAATGAAGCCTGGATCCAAATCTTTGCTTGCTCACCGGGTGTCATTGACCAGCCACCATCTGTGAGCTGGATCTACCTCCCTTGTGAAGGTAAGAGGATAACCTGAGCACTCCAGAAGTGTGTCTTCACTGCCAATCCCTATTCACGGCCGACCATCAGGCCATTTAAAATCTGATTTCCTTCAATGTATGTCCCTATACTACCAAAGAGCTCAAGGGAAAGTCATTTGAAATTTTCAAACAGTTACCTGTGCTGTAATCGTTCTCATAGTAAAAAGACGACTTGGCATTGTATAAAGCTTTCTTTAAGGTACAACGTCCTTTATGTGTCATTTTCTTGATGTCATCCTTACAACCAGCCTGGAAAGCGAGTACTATTATCCCCAAAACACAGACTGGAAAGACTGAGGCGGAAAAGGGGTGTTTCCCCTAAGAACCTTGTGAATTCTTAGAATTAGAATTAGGATAGAATTTTATTGGCCATACATGGATTTCACCATACATGGAATTTTACTTCAGCCCAAAAGCTCTCACATATACCTTAAACTAATAAGTAACACCATTACATTAACAAGACCCCACTAACTCTAAATTTATCCAAATCAAAACCAAAACATCGACATAATCGGCATGGTGCGAAGAAGAGCAAGAGTCCAACCAGGGGAGTCCTGATCCACAGCCCGGCCTCTTCGCCACCATGCTACACATCAAACAAAGAAAATCTCCTCCCAAAGGCTCCTAATCCAGCTTCCACCTCCATTTTTTGTTCCACTTCAACTCAAGGAATTATTCTGCCCCCAGCAAAGCAAACCAATCAACCCTCCCTTGCTATCACAGGCGGAGGGCACAGAACCTCACTAAATGGAAACTTGGAACACCTGATATGAAACCCCCAGGAGAGGTCAGGCCCATGGGAATTCTGTGTGAGATTTCCTCAATAATGCAATAGCTGGAATTTACCCCACAATGCCTTCCGGGAACCATCCCACATCAGGTCATTCACAAAAGGAGCTCTGAGCATCAGTCTGCAAACCCCGATGTGTCGCAAAGGCTCCTAGGACACATTCCAGAGTGCGCACCCGAGTTCACTCTCAAGGGTGGAGCCGCCATGGTGCTTTCTGCCTGCTCACCGGACGGCGCATTGGCCAGTGCCATCGGCATTGAGGCTCACAGGTTCATCCACCCAGGCAGGATCTATGCTGGGTGTAGGCCACAGCCCACCTGACCAGCCTCAGCCACAACCCTGCTTCACCTTGGGTTCACTGGGTCTTACTTCAGTAGTGTCAGCCTACCGGTACGCTGGGCGTGTCTTCCGGGTGAGCGGCAGCGCGATCGTGGCGTTCTGTTGCGTAACGGCGAAAGCCCGCCCGCTGCAGCGGGCGGGCTTTCGCCGTTACGCAACAGAACGCCACGATCGCGCTGCCGCTCACCCGGAAGACACGCCCAGCGTACCGGTAGGCAAGTGCTACCCTGTCTTCCTGGGACCTTCCCCTCACCACTACTGCTCTTCTCACTGAGGGAAACCGTCACCACCCCGAACCATTTCTCGAGACACCGCAGACTTCCCAGAAATGCCATTTGGAAGACACAGCCTCAAAAGCACCACTGATTTACTCACCACTAACATCCACCCACCTACTCCCTAAGAGGCCAAAAATGTTGGCGGTGCCACCCCCAAGGCATACTAGAGGTCAGCAACCGACAGCCCTTGGGCCACAACTGGCCATTCACCCAAAGTCGTCAGGCACACGTGGAGCTCAGCTTGGAAGGCAAAGCCTCCCACCCAGTTTGCCATGTGCCAGACAGGGCATGGCAGAGCTGCCTGCCCAGGGTCGCAGAGTCTCTGCACTCTGCCATGTGCCATCTGTCAAACTGCAAACTGTCAAACTGCAAACTGCAAAGCAAACGGCATGACATGGTGCTTTGCCTCCTGAGCTGAGATCCATGCAGCGGCTATTGGGAATTCAGCAACCTAGAGGTTCAGTGATGACATTATTGCCAAACGGTCAGCCCCGTTGCCCAAAACGGTTGCCAACCCTTGTACTAGAGGCAGCTGCCGCAGGCAAATATAAGTTGCCTCTGCTACAAATATAGCAGCATCCACCAACAAGGCCATGCCTCTTGCCACACCCAACTGCTGTGAAAAACACGTGCCATGCTAGACTGAAGGCACAATCCTAACCAACTTTCCAGCATTGACATAGCTCTGCCAATGGGGCAGGTGCTGCATCCTGCAGTGTGATAGTAGTCACAGAGGCCTCCTCAAGGTCAGGGAATGTTTGTTCCCTTATCTTGGAGCTGCATTGCTCTTATCCTGTGCAGGAAAGTTGCTTAGGATTGTGCCCTGAGGCTTGCAACAGCGAACAACCCAGCCTCCTAGTTGTTCAGGCCAGAGAGCAAGCCTAACGCAAGAACTTTTATAGGGGTGAGGAAGTATCGTATGATCTGCTCTGGCCTTGGCTGGACTCCCTGCAAATCTCGAAGCAACGTATCTAGAGCAGCAATTTGAAACATTTTTCCTCTCGCGGCACGCTGATCTTCTCTATGGTCTTCTCTATGGTCTTCACCTCTTGTAATGCCATTTCCGGCTACTGAAAGATTCTTCAGGGTTCTGTGGGTCTGTTTCTAGAGCAAGTATCTGTCATAATGAATTGTCTGTTCCTCTTCCTCTGTGACAGAGGAAGAGGAACAATTTGTTGCTACAGGCAATTGCCCTAGAAACGGAGCCACAGAACCCAGAAGGAAATTTTTCGGCAGTTTGCAACCACTGTGCTCCAACTTCCCACGGCACACCTGTGCCATGGCACACCGGCTGAAAAACAGCTGATCCAGAGGTCCCAGCAGGTCTCTCATCCAGGCACCGACCCCATTCAAGCTGGCTTCATTTCCTATGAGACACACGCACCATTCACCTTAATAAAATTGAAATCTGAATAGAAACTCTCAGGTCTGTTTAAAGACAGCACTAGAACTATAAATAAAAAGGAAGGGAGGGGGAAGGAGTTTATCTGTAGGCATGTGTGAGAAAGGAAGGATGTGGCTGTGTTCCGACAGACACGAGGACCGTCAAAATTACTGCCTCTGCTCCCAGCGAGGGGCACCAGCTTCTTCTCACTTTCACATACGACACTGAAAAGGCACCGGGGGGGGGG
>JAJKFI010000214.1:104666-138903 GCA_029204185.1 Lerista edwardsae | reverse complement strand
GGAGAGCCTGGTTAGCATGAAATATTCACGGCAAATCTCTCCCTCGGCAAAAAGGAGAAAAAGTCCACAGGGCCACAATGGCCACGACCCCCTGTGGCCAAGGAACAGCCATCCATGAGACTCTGAACAGTGATGTGCGGGCGGCCCAGACCCTACCCAAGGGCAGGTGGGTTTGCTTTGTCAAGGACTTCATACCGCACTGCTCATCCACGGGCAGCGCCTTGTCAGACCAAATTTGGCCCCCACTTCACTTGACAGGGCCCCAGCCGTTGCAGCCACCTCTCCACACTTGTCAGGGCTACTCTGATTCGCTCTTCAGGTTGGTGCAGAGTTTCGGGAGTTGGGCTTAGACCTGGAAAACCAAATCTCCTCTCAGCCACAAAGCTTCCTGGGTGACCTCTCTCTCAGCCTCACCCACCCCACAGGGTGGTTGTGAGGACAAAAAGAGGGAGGCAACTACATACACCAGTGGTGCAGTCAGGTCATTTGACACTTACGGCCCATAAATACTTGCACCCCTCCCCCGCCATGACAAAATCTATTTATTTTTCACATTTTGATACCACCCTTCCTCCAAGGAGCTTGGGGTGCTGTGCGTGGCTCCTCTCCTTTTTTTGCCCTCACAACGTCCCGTTGGCTCTTCAAACACTCAATGTTCTGTTCTGAGTTAAGGAAATCTCCTTTTTGTTACGTAAAACAGTTATATTTTTTGTTTTCTGGTTATAACCTTTGATAGAATAAAGGTAAAGGTTTCCCCACGACCGAATGGTCTAGTCGTGACCGACTGTAGGGGGCGGTGCTCATCTCCGTTTCAAAGCCCGTAGAGCCGGCGTTTTGTCCGAGGACAAGCTTCCGTGGTCATGTGGCCGGCATGACTATATGCACGGAATGCTGTCACCTTCCCACCAAAGTGGTACCTATTTATCTACTGGCATTTTTAGGTGCTTTCGAACTGCTAGGTTGGCAGGAGCTGGGTCAAGCAACGGGAGCTCACTCCGTCGCGCGGTCTTGAACTCCCAACCTTGTGGTCGGAAAGCCCAGCAGCAGCGGATTAACTCGCTGCGCCACCCCGTCCCTTTGATAGAATGCACTAATAGAATACAGATACCTAAATTCAGTTTGTTCCATGACATTCTTCAGGAAATTACACATCAAATGATATATAACATGATGGTATTGTTCCTAAAAACCACGATTTTAACCATTTTGGTCACTAGTGGTGTCACACACACTCCTGATAGTGGCATCTGGGGCTTCCTGCCCTGCCCCCCCCCCGCTAGCCATACACCACTGACATACACCACCCTGAGCTCCCTGGAGGAAGGGCAGTATAAAAATGTGAAAAATAAAAATAAATACATCCAAGGGGATACTGTTCACATACAAAGGAGGAGGCATGCTGGTGGAACGTCATGTCCAACACGGAGGAAGGATAATGTGCACAAAAGGGGCCATATGGGAGGGGCAGCCCTTGTGCTGTGTTCCCCTCTTCCTCTTCATTGGGGCAGGTGCCCACTGCCAATCCACGGCCTGAGATGGCCTCATGGGGGGGGGGCTGCACTCTCCAATCTAAATTTGGGTGGTGTTAACATCAGCCTTGGCTTGGTTCCAAACATGCAATCCTATTAGCTCAAAGCTGGGCAGCAAGTTCAAAAACCCAACGCGATACGGCCCTGCCAGGACAGTGCCATTTCAGAATGTGGGGGTGGCAAGATCATGTGGTAGACCACTTCCTCCTCTAACAAACTCCCTGCTCACAGGAAAAGAAAAACAGTTACACAGATGTTTAATTATATTAATTATTAATAGCAATATTCAGTCAAGCAGTTTAACAGCAGTTTGCTCTAAACATCTTTGCCCACAATAACTGAGGGCACAATCCTAACCTGGAGTTAGGCCAGTATAGTTAGGCTCAGGGTGGATAAAAATCAATGATCAATCAATGAAAAATCAAAATCAATCAATGGTTTTTATTTAAATTGGATTTTTTTATTTAAATTGGATTGTTTTTATTTAAATTGGATTTTTTTATTTTTATCAAATTTATTTTAATAAAATGCTTTTGGAGTAAAAAGCTATCTAAAGATAGTTTTCTATTTAAGATACATTAATAATTTAGTTTATTCAGCATGAAATGGAGCTTAGTTATGTAGCATGAGGCTGTATATTCTGCAGTATTTACATTTCTGGTAAACTCATT
This sequence comes from Lerista edwardsae, assembly GCA_029204185.1. NCBI lineage: Eukaryota > Metazoa > Chordata > Lepidosauria > Squamata > Scincidae > Lerista > Lerista edwardsae. Next base: position 136,703 of record JAJKFI010000214.1, on the reverse strand, counting down.
CAATGAATCCGAGCTCTGCAAGCTGAGATAACATGCACTGCACTGATGCATTCACACAATTTCACAGTAACCCTGAGATAAATCGTAAAACAAAGTTCAGGAATATTCCTTTACCCCATTGTTTTGCAAATCTATGTACACTATGAACTGTAACTATGTGTGATTAACCTATTAACCTAAAATCGGTTCTGATATTGCTGTTTTACTAAACTGACAGCTTATTATTCTAAATAGGAAACCTTCATTTTGTTTGCAAATAATAATATTAAAGATTCTAACTACCAGCAAGAATGAGTCCTGTCGTTTCAGATCCATCATGGCAGCGCCTGTTAGCGGGCATCCAATCACCTGCTGCCTGCCACATCCTTCGCCTTGTTGTGTTACTGCTGCATCATCAGCCGTCCCATTAAAGTGAATGGGACTGTCGGTGAGTCAACAGTGGGTCAGAGGAGGAGCCGCTGCAGGTCAGAGATGACAGTTGCCCTTTAAAAATTATGATTTAAATTGACTTGATTTAAATAAATCCACCCTAGTTAGGCTAGCAGAGTTTGGCCGGCACAAGGGCCACCATAAAGCACGTTTGGACTACTCTCGGAGTCAGGGAGGATGGCACAAGTCTGCGGGCTGGCCTCTCTGATTCCAAGGATGGTCCAAACATACTTTATGGCGTCCCTTGTGCTGGCTAAACTTTGCTGGCCTAAACGTGCCGGCCTAACTCCAGGTTAGGATTGTGCCCTCAGTCCCAGGAGGACTGTACCACATGATGCTTTTGAACAGACCGTTTGGACAAGGAAGGGTTTAACTTGATAAAGAGGATTTCTATCCCACCTTTACTGTATAAACATAGCAACATAAGAACATCATTAAAACCAAGATCATATATTAGCCAGTGAGTGCAACAGAACCTTAAGAAGGGTTGCAAGATAAAATATCCTGTTTTTACTAAGAAAAACTTAAAAATCAAGATTTGGTGTCATGCATGGACTATGACTGCAATCCTACACTTTCCTTCGTGTAAACCTCATTGAGTGCAATGGGACTTGCTAACAGACATGCGTAAGATTGCCCTGTAAGGCACTGAGCTATGACTCAGGATTTCACTGGTTCAAAACTGGCCTTTGCCTTTCCAACTCAGTGATCACAGCAAGCCACACCTGCCCAGCCTCAGTCTTCCCCATCTGCAGTATAAAAGATAATAACAGCCATGCCTGACTTGACCAGGTGGTTGTAGCAGGACAACCCCATGTGTGCTGCTTTGAACATTTGAATGATTCAGAAGTGTTCAAACGGGCAGGGATGGAGCCCGCCAACCCCCTGCACAGGATGGTGTCACAGTTCGGGAGTTAGACCTGAAAGATCCAGGTTCAAATCCCTGGTCAGTCATGAAGCTTTCCGGGGGCTCCTCAGGCCAGTCACCATCTCTCAGCCTTACCTACCTTGCAGGGTTGTTGTGAAGACAAGAGGGGAAGAACCATGTACACCACCCTGAGCTCCTTGGAGGACGGCTGGTATGGATATGTGAAAAAAATAAAAAGGTGCCGCTATCCAAAAGGCCCCAACTCTGGCGCCCACCAAACAGTATCAGAAGATGGGCAGAGAGCTACAAGCCAAGGGAGACTGGGCTGCTTTGACAGCCTTAGGAAATGGCACGTTGCCCATTTGTCAGTCTTCTCAATCTGCTCCCATTGCCTCCCACTCCCCCCCCCCGAACAACATAAGCCACTAAAAAGACCTCAACTCACCAGAATTCTCTCTCTTTAGACAGGCAACGGTTCCTCCCCAAAGGCTGTGAAGCTGCCTTCGCTCGGCAAAGCAATGCACAATAATTTCCTTTAGCCACCCAGACTAAGCTGGGGCCAGCAGAAGGAACAGCCCCCTCAACCACCCAGTGCACTACCACAAACTCACTGGGGAATACCTCAACGGCTGCACTCAAGACAAGTCTGATTCCACCACCGCTGTGAGCTAAGCAAAGTTAGGCAAATCTGTAGACATCCCCTGTTTTGCATGGGTTTTTTTTCAGTTTAGATTAGTCATGGGGAACAGAGAAAGGTGCTATGAAGGGTTGCGATGCTCCCTGGAGCTCATCTGGCCACGGGAAGCCCAACTCAGCCCTGTCTCCCTTCCAACGGGTTTCTGAGAATTCCCCGGACATTGCTCATAATATGCTCACCACCTTAAGGGCTAAAACCTGTGGCTCATTATTAAACAACAACGAAGAATGAAAGTGAAAGACAAGGTTCTCAATATGGTCGTTCCTTGGTGCAATATCCTATTGCATGCTCGTCACCAGAGTTTTGCAGAAAGCATGCTGCTTTGGACAGATGGAGGCTGCGAGCCCATGATCACGGCTAAGATGACAACGACTGTTCCAATCGTGGAGATTGTGGATTCCTTGGTTTTTTATCCTCGCAATCTACCACTCTTGTCTGGTTAGGGAACAGAGCATGGATGAAAGTAAAAAATAAATGAATATCAGAAAATAGCCTTACTTAGCTTGCAAAACTATTTTGGCCAGCAAAAAATGTGTATAACTTTATAATACATGCAAATGTGTGCATAACTTCAAAACAGTGGGGCCGGGGCCCTTGGTATCCATGGGGAATCTGCTCCCAGAGCCCTCCTCCCGCAGATGTACAGGGAGAAGGGGTCTCCTCAACAGGGCCTGAAAAACCATAAGCAGGTCAGCCCTTGCTTTGCGTTAAATCTGCGGGTGCTGAACCCGCAAATAAGGAGAGTCCCTTATAAACAGAAGTAAAAGAAAAATAAATATAAGAACATCAGTGAACATTGTAGAAGGTTGGATGAAATCAGATTAAAGAGAAAGGCACATGAATTAAATTTGAAATGTGGTTCTAATCGAAAATGATTGAAAGAGCAAAGAGATGAAAATCAGGTTCCTGAAAGTCAAGGTACTGCTGTACGTACTTAAATTCCATCATTTCAGCATGTTTCCTATTCCTGTTAGGTCCTACAGAATCTATTTATTTATTTCGCAATACCTGTAGCCTACCCTACAAAATCAAGTCCTCACTCGGTGCTAACGGGACACTTTAATAAAACGCATATTTTTCCCCAAGCAAAAACATGCCATAACTCTGTAGACCGTTTTTCTACAGAAATAAATGAGGCTTACAAAAAGATGGCAAGACTAACAATTGCAAATACATTATGAATGCAACACCTATCAATGTGGAAGAAAACATTAAAGCTAGTTCGCATGTCCAAAATTGGGAAGATCAATCAATCAATCAAACAATCAATCGGTACTTACATACCGCTTTTCAACACGAAATTCACAAAGCGGTTTACAGGCAAATAGTAATAATAATAAAATTAAAATTAAAAGATCTTGCCATTTGGAGTTTTTCCCCTATAAACTGCAGGTCTGGGAGCTGGACAGGTCTCTCTGGGAAGGGAGTTCCACGATGTCTTAAAGATCCTGCCTCTTAAGAACATAAGAAGAGCCCCGCTGGATCAGGCCAAAGGCCCATCAAATCCAGCTTCCTGTATCTCACAGTGGCCCCACCAGGTGCCCCAGGGAGGCATGAGACAACAAGATGCTTGCATCCTGTTGCCACTCCCTTGCACCCGGTACTCTGAAATAGCCTACTACTAATATAAAGAGGTTGCACTACCCATCATGGCCCACGATGGACTTTTCCTCCAGTAATCCGTCCAATCCCCTCTTAAAGGCACCCAGGCCAGATGCCATCACCATCTCCTGTGGCAAGGAGTTCCACAGCTTAATTACCTGCTGTGTAAAAAAGTATTTCCTTTTATCTGTTTTAACTGTCCCAACACTCAAGGCGCAATCCTAAGCAGCGGCGGACTGGCAAGGCTGAGAGGCTCCCGCAGGGGCTCTGGCGAGCCGCTCTCCTTTGCCGAGGTGGGGCCAGGGAGGAGGTGCGTTTCTCGGCAAGTCGGCAGACCACTGGGCAGATTTGCCTCAAGAGCACCTGCTGGGCAGCCGGCTCCTCCGCCCTGGGCGAGCCCGAGGCTCCTCTCCCTGCCCGGCGCAGCGCGCCCCCCACCCCCTCGCCTGTTCGCCCACCAGGTGCCGAGTCCTTGGCCTGCAGCAGTGGCAGCAGGATGGGAGCCGCGCCTGGGGACAGGCAGCGAAGCTGGGCTGGGGCTGGCTCTGCCTCTTCAGCCCAGGAAGCCGCCGCGCACCAACAGCTGCGGAGATGCGAGGCTTCTCCCCAAGGCGGCGCGCCCGTTTTGATCTGCGCGCTTGCCCTGCGGGGGTGGATGTTGCAGGGACGGGAGGCAGCGCCATGCGGCTTCGCTGCCTCCATCCCCGGGAGCTGCCCGCACGGTGGCTGCACTACTCGGTTCCCAACGAGAAGGTCCTGATTGATAGCCCCCGAACGCGGCCGGAATAGAAGGCTCATCGTGGCCAAAGAGACGGAACGAAGCCGCCGTGAAGGGCAGCAGGAGGTCGCTTCAGGTGTGCTGGGCTCCCTCCATGGAGTCACCTCCGTGTGTGGATCGCCAGATGTGAGCGAGGCACGCCAGTCTCCTTCACTGCACTGCATGCTCCGGTCACCGCTGTCTGCAGGGGGGCACGGGGGGGCCAGATATTGGGGTGGCACAGCCACACCCCAGAAATTTTGGGAGGGCCACTGGTCCACGTGCCACACCCAACTCGGCGCTACTGCTCCTCTGTGCCATTCCTCTTCTCCTTTTCCAATCCAGGGAAGAGGAACAAGAGCTGGAGGTCTTTGTCAGCTCTGGTGGTTATGCCCAAGCCAACCACCGGGCAATATGCTCTCTGGCCAAGGACCGGTGACCCCCCGCACTGCAGCCGGAGCCCAGAGTGCAGCAGCAGGCAGGCGGTTCTGGGCCTCCAATTTCGTATCGGAAAGCTCTCAGCGGTTGTGCTGCAAGGCCTGTCAAAGTCACCCCAAAAGAAACAGCAGAGCCAGATGCTTTTTTTGCTTTATACATTTAGATTTTTTTTTAAGGCAGGTAGGAAATCTGAACCCAGAACGTCTCCAGGGAGGCAGAGTTACAGTTCAAAAACAAAAACAAAAAATCTCCTTGCAAAGAGGCAAGCCTTGCATTGAGGGAGATTTCACTTTGAGGTCAAACAAAAGCTTAGGGGGTGTAGTAAGAACGCTGGGCTTTGTCCAGGCAGGGAGACTCAGGTCCAGCTGCTTTTTTCTCAGCCTAATCTACCTGACCAAGCGGAGGGTTGTGAGTAGGCAGAACAATCCCAATGTAGGTTAACCTCAGAGGCCCTTGAGAGGATGTCCTATCATGGAGAGGGGAGAGAGGGAGAGTTCAAGCGTTTAACTGAGAAATGAAAAGATCAGGGTAAAGGTAACTCTTCTGGCCCAGTGGCACCCAGGTCCCACTCCCCCCTCCGCTCCCTAGATTTGCCAAGGAAGAGCAGAGGAAGCAGAAAAGAGGAGAGCAGCGAGCCAGAGCCAGAGCGAGCAGAGAGAGCATCAATCCAGAATTCAGTGGGACTTGCGCTCGCGTGAGTGTGTGGGTGTGAGAGCGCCACAGACCCACCCCCTGCATCAAACAAGGTCCCACGCGCCCTCCGCCTGCTCTTTGGATTATACACAAAGGAAGAGAGCTGGGGCAGAAGAGCAAGTGGCTCTGGCTCGCGGCTCTCCTCTTTCCAGCTTCCTCTGCTCAACTGTATGTCTTCCACATGGCAGTAGGGTCCAGTAGTGCTTGTCTTCTGCAAGTCGTGAGCATATCACCGGTATAGGTATAACACATGCTCTTTGCGAGGCTGTTCCCCTCTCAGGAAAGACCCTGGAACCTCCTCCCACTTGAACAAAATTTATAGTTTAAGATTTGATACCAGGAAGTGCGATATGGACAGCAGATCCCCTCCCTAGCTCCTTGTCTAAGGGACGGTAGCTGCCTCAGCATTGGTGTTCCCCCAGAAACATTTGGCTAAGGCCCCCAAAAGCATGGCTCTAGAACAGTGTTACTCAAACTGGGTCAGGACCCACTTGGTGGGTCGTGACATGATGTCAGGTAGGTTGCAAAGAGCTGGGAGCAGCCATCTTGGAAGCTGCAGACCTGACTCTTGCTATATTCCTTTTGTGAGTGTTAACAGTTTTCAAGTGAGGGGTGTTTTTTAAAAAAAAAAATCATTTTCAGTTCAGTGCTTTTGCATTAACATTTTGTCCTAATCCTGCTTTCTGTCAGGGATGTTTTGTAGTTGTACAATTGCTGCAGACCAATAATGCCAGTTTGCATTTCAAGAGTGTCATATTATTATGTTACAATGGCAGAACTTCCTGCTTGATGTCACTTCCTATCATGACATCACTTCTGGTGGGTCCCAATACGAGTGCCATTTTAAAAAAAGTGGGTCCCTATTTGAAACGCTTGAGAACCACAGCTCTAGAACCTTCATACAGTGTTAGGCCTCTGCTTCAAGACACAAATGTGCCCCATTGCATTTTTAACTAGTCCCTGCTCTTGTGCCCTGAACAGCAGCTGAATCCCTGGAATGTCGCCGGCTGATTTCGGCAAACTGAACCACTGCTCAAGGTGCAGAGGGGTGGGGCTTCTGATCAGTTGGCAACCTTAGACCACTCAGAGCACAATCCTAAACTGGAGTTAGGCCAGCATAGTCAGGCCAGCAAAGTTTGGCCAGCACAAGGGGCACCCTAAAGTGCATTTGGACCACTCTCAGAGTCAGGGAGGATGGCGCACATCTGTGTGCTGGCCTCTCTGACTCCAAGAGTGGTCCAAACATACCGGCCAAGTGGTCCCTTGTGCCGGCCAATCTTTGCTGGCCTGACTGTGCCGGCCTAACTCCAGTTTAGGATTGGGCCCTCAGTCGCATTGCGAGTTGTCTCTTGAGCTCAGAGGATGCGGGCAGAATTCAGAAAGAAAAGCGCCCTGCGTTTGGTTAGCGAATGTTAAAAGGCCGATTGCCCAATATTGAGGTTGAGCAAGGATACTGGGGGATGGGGATGGGGGAAGAAACAGGAAATTGCATCATGTTTAAAATAGTTAAAAGGCTAAAATTAATAGGTCCTCAAGCTTCTTGGGATCGAAGATCCACGCAGATGCTGAGGCACCACAAACACCACTATTATTAGGTCAGGCATTCAAGAAGGGGATGTTGGTCAGTTTGAATGCACTGTGATATGAATTTGCAAATTCTACTTCCCTTTACAGACCTGGTTGTGCACGTGCACACTTGCTCACTCTCCGCCTCACACACACACACACACACACAGGCAACACTTGCCACCTACCAAACGGTGCAGAGCCCAGGAGGGCCTGACAAACCTCCAAGCTGCCATCAGGGCCCTGCTGCAGAAAGGGGGGTGGGGTGTTTCGCAAGACCCTGGCAAGTCAAAATATGCATTTGGTGGCCTGAACAGGTCTGTGTTAAAAGTTCACCTCTTGACCCAGTGTTTCCAAACTTGGGGCTCACAGCCCTCCAGGGCAGGAGTTCATGAGTTTTTGGGGGGACTACCCCCTTCAGGAGGGTAATGCGCCAACCAGGGACCCGTAGCTGCTGTTAGTACAGGCATGCCCCAGTATCTGCTGTAGTCCGTTCCAGACCCCACCGAGGATACCGGAAAACGTGGATACCGGGGAGGCTTTTTTAAAGATAGGGGAACATAAGAACATAAGAAGAGCCCTGCTGGATCAGGCCAACTTCAGTGGTTTTGCTGCAACAAGGTAAATAAAAAAAGAAGAGATTTGTTTAATGCTCCCCTATCTTTTTAGTAGGCATCCCAATATCCAAGGTATCTGTGGATAACTGAAACTGTGGCTACAGAATTAGTGTTTACCTGGGCACACCTGGACTGCACTTCTGGGTTTCACTGCCACCAGTGCTGCCACTGAAAGCAAGTAAGTAAAAAAGGTGGTTTCTTTAAAATGTACATGCATCTGGCTGCAGTGAAACCTGGAAGTGCCACACTAACAACAGTTAAAGGTCCCTCGGTCAGGTCACGACTCACCTTAAGACGGCAGTGTTCCAACTGAAGGTTGGAAACCACTCTGTTAACCACTTCAACCTATCTGGATATACCGGAGCTCAAACATAAACAGGGACACACACACACACACACACACACACACACACACACACACACACTCCTTGCAATGACAGAGAGGTTTATAGCTTGACTAACTATCAGTGATCTAAACCAACCCCCTCCAAACTACGGCCCACATCAGTACTAACTCCTCCCTTGTGTGGACAGAGCTTACATTCCGCAGGAGAGTTCCTGAGCTCCCCCAAACCTCACATTGGCCAGTCACTTTTGCACTGTTCCACCCTAGCAGGCTTGGTGCCCAGGCTTCCAAGCAAATGTGGCTGAGTAGCGTGAAGTTTGGGGGAGCTCCGGAGCAGAGATACCAGGGCTTCCCTGAGGAATGGTAAGCTCCAGTCTTACCGGGGAGGCTGGTTTTGGTGCCTAGCGGTCTCCTGTCTCCAGACCGCTGATCTAAACGAAACCTCCAGGCCCAGGGACAGTATACCGAGGAATGTCAGTTGCTGGAGGCCAGCAAGCAGAGAGTCATCATCTTCATGCCCCACTTCTGGCCTTTCCAGAGGCCTCGTCTCGCTATTCCTTGAGACATTCCTTTGGGAAACTTTCATGGACTTATCTGTGATGCTACAAACTTCATATACTTCTCCCACTCAAGCCTTGAGGCTGTTCATTAGGGCTGCCTCATTATGAGAAATGGATCAAGGTTTTCTTTGCAAATAAATAATGAAATATTGCTTGCAAATAAATACATTCTTTCTAGATCACCTTTTTTAAAACTCACATAATGTCAGGTGGGTCCTGATAAAGTTTCATTTTAAACAGTGAGTTCAGGTGCTAAAAGGTTTTGGAACCACTGCCCTAAAACATACGTTTTCACAGACCTATGCACAATACTGGGGTCAGCAGAGGCATAGCATGGTGACTGAAGAACTAAGCTAGGAATGGGATTTTCCCTGTACTGGTTCAAATCTCATCATGGCCATGACCTCAGCAGGTGGCCCTAGTGGGCGGCTTCCTCTTGGCCTCAGTCTTCCCCACCTGCAACATGGGGATAATACTGTCAGAAGGATTAGTACATGCAGGGTTCTTGGAGCTCCCAGGAAGTGTGACCAAGAGAGCAAGAATCAGAAACTGGAGGTTGCCCTGACCAAAGCATGCCCAATCCCACTGCTTGGCAGCAAGTCGTTTTAGGAAGGGAGCATCACAGCCCAAACTCTAGCCATGTCTACTTATAGACATGGGTTTACTTCCAACTTGTTGTGGGGGGAGAGTTCAAAGTCCTATTATATTCAATAGGGTTTACTTCGAGGTAAGTGCAGATAGAATTGCAGCCTCAGTCTGCAGCTTGCCAGACCCGACTCCTTTGTCCACACGACCCTCTAGAACAGCTATTTTCAACCAGTGTGCCATGGCCCATTGGTGTGCCATGAATGGTCCACAGGCGTGCCACAGGAGCAGCAGCACACCATGGGTCATTTATTAATAGGGCCATTGGGAGATGTGAGCCCCTCACTTTAAATCTCACTGGTCAGCAGTAAGTTCTTCCAGAGCAGCTGTTTTCAACATGTTTAATCTCACGGCACACTGACAACATGCTAAAATTGTCAAGGCAGTCAATGGTGTGCCTTGTCAATTCTCAAAAAACGGACTGAGTACCTTGACAATTTTAGCACGTTGTCAGTGTGCCGTGAGATTAAAAATGTTGAAAATAGTTGCTCGAGTAGAACTTGTTACTTGCCCAGTGAGATTTAAATACACACAGGGCTAGCCCATCTGCAAGGCATCTGGTAATTGGGGGCACAATTTTTTTTTGCACACACACACACACACATACAGCCGCAGAAGACTTTAGAAAGGCACTTCCAGATTTTGGGAAAAACTGAAGGGCATTTCTAAGGCCTCCAGGAGGCCTTCTGAGGCCCAGAGAGGCAGCAAATGGCCTTGGGTCTGCCGTTGCAGGTGCAAGTGTCGTACTGGGGCAGTGTACCCCCTGCACCCTCTTAGCTATGCCACTGCCCAGCCTGGATGTTACCTCAGGGAGCAGACTGGGGAGCACCCGTTTCTGTCAGTCTGCCATCTCAGCTGCTGTTCCTCCTCCATCCTGTACCGGAAAAAGAAGAGGGGGATGGAGCAGAAGAAGAAATGTGGAGGAGAGTGGTAGGCTAGAACGTCAGAAACACTCTAGCCTACCACTCTCTTTCACATTTCACTTTCATTGCATTGGGTACCAGGGGGTGTCAGTTCAGTGTTGGATATATATGCAGCAGCCTATGACATGCTCTGCTACTTCGGTAAGGGACATGTCTGGGCATGAATAGGGGTGCAATCAGCAGATTTGTTTTGCTGAAGCCAAGCCAGTTTGTGTCCAGACGGTGCCTGGAGGGAAGACTGCCCAGGCCCCCAAAGGCATGCTGTCTCGACCTCCATCATGGCAGATGGAACTAAATGTAATCACGAGGATATACGTGTGCACTTGATACCAAAAGCAGCTCTGGCCGTTTTGCTGCAAGCTGTGATAAGAAGGTTTTGCTTGAGGCAGACTAACCCCCCCCCCTCGGTTCTTTTTCAGCACCTCGTCCCCTGGGAAGGCTGCCAAGTTCCTCTGGGCCGTCACTGTCGACACCACTTCCTCTCTGCATGCTCATAAATGGCACATGCTGACTTACTTCTTGTATAAGAGGAAGGTGCAGAAAAATCCCCTTCTGTTAAAAGGGGAACAGATGAGCTGGAACAAGGACGGAGTAGCCCTCATGGAACAGCCTCCAGACCAAATGCACCCCCCCCTCATGCTCCAAAAGGTCCCTTGTCAAAGCAGAGGAGCCCATCCACAACTAAAGGACAACGCTGAAGCTTTGATGGCCGCGTTATAAGAACTTTTTATGGCATGTGAGGTTGCCAACTTCTGTTTTGGAGAAGGCTCCTGTGCCTTTAGCAGGTTTCAGACAGGGTTGTCGATACTACTAAATATATTCTACAGAATCTGGAAACATTTGTGAGTCCACATGTCACACTGACAAAGGATCTTTAGAACTTTGGCTGGCGGTAGGGAAGGGAGCAAGGGCGATAAGAGATTTTCCAGCGTCTTGCCTCTGACAAGAAACCAAAATACCTCTTGAGGTTTTCCAACCATCACCCCTCAGCCCTCAGCCCCCCCCCCAAAAAAAAACCCACAGCACAGAAGCTTGCATCTCCTTGGTGGCCAGATCAGAACTTCTCCCTCCACACTGATCTTTGGCACGACAACAGCAAACAAATGCAAACCCATTGTGCTGTGCCCTGTGGTGAACCTATGACACGCGTGTCAAAGGTGACACACCACAACGTTTGGGGTGACACACCCATGTTCACCAACACCTGACAAAAATGGAATTTTACTCAATTTTACTCCTTTTTCATTTTTTGCAATTATTCGATGTTTCTTTATAGAACACATAGCACCACACATGACTGGACTGTATTTTTTGTTTAAATGCATGAATATAAAGAAGTGTTTCTCTTTTGTTTGGGAGGGGGATTAACACACCAGCAGAGTCAAGTTAATCATTTTTCAAAGTTTTGACACACTGAGGCCAAAAGGTTTGCCATCACTACACCAGGACTTCCTTGGGGCACACAAGAAAGACACACATCACGGCCTGCCGCTCAAAGCCAGCACCCTGCCCCTCTGCCTTGAAAGCAGAGGCATTTCTACAGGGATGGCAAAGCTCTAAGTTTTGCAGGAAGCCTTACCCTGTCATGTAAATCCCTCCTCTCCCTTGCTGCTGTAGCCAGTAAGCAACACCAAGATGTTGCTGTTCCCTGTGAGGATTGGCTAAAACGGTGCAGGAGAGGAGTGATGTCTACTGCAAGGTAAGGCTTCTTGCAAAACTTAGAGCTTTGCCATCCCTGTAGAAACGCCACTGCTTGAAAGCCAGTACAGTTTCTGCAACTAGAAAGCAGTTTCGTCGTTGTTGTTTACAGGGGGTCCCCTTTATCCACAGATTCAGAATCCACTGATTTGACCCAGCATGTGTTCCGAACCCGAGTCTGGGGGACCCACAGAAGACCTCCCAGACACAAGTGGAAGAACTCCTTCTGGGGGTGCTGTTATGCACGGGTTTCTACATCCATGCAGATCCAGGAACAGACCCCTTGCAGATTCCAAGGTCCAACCTGTGTATACCACTTTTCAACCCCCCCCCCCCAAAATTCACAAACCAGTTTACAGAAAAAAACCAAACAACTGTCTCAAAACTGTTTCCTGTCTCAAAAGGGCTCAAGAAGACCCACCCGCGAGGGCGCCACTAGCAAAAACTCTGTGCAGGGTGTGTGTGTGTGTGTGTGTGTGTGTTACTCTGCCCCTGCGAAATACTGGAGGAGCGCCACTTGCCTCTTCCCCCAGTAAGTGGGGTTTTAAACTAGCGGGTTTTTCAAAGATAGTTTCACTTTTGGGGTTTTCCCCAGAGACCTCTGTCAAGTGTGATTTTGAATCCTTCTATGCCAGTCTGCCAAATAAAACCATTTAGGGAGCAGGCTCATCTTGACCCCCAGGCCATGCCTGAGCAAGGACCCAAGGGCCCAATGAAGATGCTCACCAGGCAACTGGGGGAGGGGCAGCCCAGCGATGGACGGTCTTCTTCCCCCAGCGCCCTTTCACAACCCTAAGCTGCCCGTCCCCACCATAGAGCCCGTCCTGGCTCTCCAAAGATGCCCCGCCTTCCCGTTGAGTTGCCCCAGGCCCCCTCTTGCCCCCAGGAGGATGGCATTCGGCATGCCACCTCAGGCACCCAAAGAACCTGGGTCACTCCTGGCTGGCAGTGTTGCCCCTGGGCTGGGGGATGCTTTTTTGGGTGGGGTGTGTGTGTGTGTTTTGTTGCACGCATGCCAGCGCAGTAGCAAGGGCAAGCCACGACCTCCCGCCTGCTTCCCATTTTGACCCTTCCAATGATGAGCACGCCCAGCGTCCAACGCCTGGCCGACAGGTGGGCCTCTGCGACGCCACCGCGACCCGGCACTCGGGGGGCGAGAAAGGGACACGCCCACGTGCCCGCTCCGACGCAACGGCGCAGCAGAATTCCTGGGCTGCCGGGGCAGGGATCAAAATGATGACTCGGTGACACTCCCCCGGCCGTGAAAACAGCTCCCTTTGGAGTCAGTGGGTTACTTCCAAGTAAACGTGCGCCAGACACCAGTCCCAACTCATTTGCAAGTAGGCAAATTAAACTTTTTAAAACATTTTTTTAAAAAAAGTAGGTTTCTAATTATTACCACAGTCCTAAACCCACTTACGTGTGGACGTCACGCCCACCGAATTCAACAGGATTTACTTCGGAGTAAACACACAGAGGGCCAGGGCGTAGCGATGAAACCGCGCCCCTGGTTCCGATTCCACCCCCCCCCTCCCCCAAACTTGTGAAAACTCTGGAGATGAAGTTACGCAATCCGGAAGGCAAGGCCGTCGGTGCATGCTCAGAGGTCCTCTCGCAGCTTGACTCCCACTTCATCGCCGCCGCGCGCCCCCAAAGCCCAGCGGGTTCCGGGGCCGAGGCCGGCCGCGTTAGCGCGCACGCTGCGACTCCAATGGAGGAGCCGGCGGCGGGCTCCTTCCCCACCCGCGGGGGCCCCGACTCGCGACCTCCGCCCTCTCGCCAGCGCCGCAGCCGCGCCTCCCAGCCTCCTCGCCCCGCGGGGCGCGCGGTCTTCCTCCCGCAGCCCCCGGCCGGCGCGGCGCTCCGTCCCGACTCACCCAGCTGCGTCTCGGGACGGCGTCGGGGGCGCGGGCGGCGGGCCCCAGGCATGGCGGAGGGGCGCGGGCTCGGTGCCGGCTGCCAGGGGCTCCCGACAGCATCCAGGGGACCGCGCCTCTCGCTCGGCGGCGCCTCTTTTTTCCGGGTTCGTTACGTCTCCCACTCGCCAAACCCAGCCCCGGATGTGAGTGCAGCGAGCAGGGCGCACACGGGACGGGAGCGCTCGCCGAGGGAGGCCGGCCGGTGCCTCCCTGGGAAAGAAAGCGCCCCGACGGCTGGACGGTCGCTCTGGACGCGCTTCTCGCCCTCGCCGCTGGCAGCCCGGGGACGGAATCCGCCCGCCGCGGGGAGTTGCCAACTATTTCTTCTGCCCCAGCTCCTCTGCCCTGATTGATCGCAACCACGAGGGCTGCAGTGCCCACCCACGCAACCCGAAGGGACTTAACCTGGGAGCAGTTTCCCCAGTGACTTCGTTGACGCTTACTTCCGAGTAGGCATGCCCGGCCTTCCGCTGTTCGGGGTGGGGGTTCTGCATATTGCACTGCGGGGCTGTAGCCTTACTCGGAAAGTGGCCCCATTGAAATCGGGGGGCGGGGGAAACTACACTGAATCGTGAAGTCGGACGGAGAATTGATCCGCGGGGTGGGGGGTGTACGTGTGAACGGTCGTGTGAATGCCCCGTATCGCTGTCAGAACTCTCCTCCCGCAACGAGTTGGTTGGTTCTCCATGAGATGTACTTCAGAGTAAGTATTTTATTTTTAAAATGTATAACCTGCTTTTCCATGTGCAGGCCCTCCAAGCAGCTAACAGAAACAAACAGAACAATAAAATGTTGCTTTTAATGATCAAACCACTGCTTAGCAGTACATAACCTGAACACACAGGCAGCCCCCGGCTTAAGAGTAGATCGGGTTCCGGTGGCCTGTACTGAAGTTCAAATAAGCTTTGTTTTATTTCTTTATTTATATGGTGTGTAAACCAAATTGTGAACAATTTTTTGTAGTGACTTTTTAAAAAGTATGGAAATATATAGTTCTAGATGCAAATCATTGTTGCTCAGGCTGAAATTCTATGCACATTTACCTGCAAGTAAATGCCATTGAACATAGCTGGATTTACTTCTAAGTACAGTAGACATGCACAGGATGATGTTGTAAGCAGAGGCGTTTCTACAGGGATGGCAAAGCTCTAAGTTTTGCAAGAAGCTTTACCCTGTCCTGTAAATCCCTCCTCTCCCTTGCTGCTGTAGCCAGTAAGCAACGCCAAGATTGGCTAAAACGGTGCAGGAGAGATTTCCACTGCAAGGTAAGGCTTCTTGCAAAACTTAGAGATTTGCCATCCCTGTAGAAACGCCACTGGTTGTAAGCGAGATAATTCACTGCTTTTGTTTTCCTTGTGTAATGTACAAAACGGGCATTAGAGCAGCTTGAACAGGGGAGCTGCATTTTACAACCCACATTTTACAACAAATGGCAAATTTGGTGGGGAGGAACACAAGGGCACTCCTATTCTTTGTTGTCCTGGCTCTCCAACACCCACCACTTCTTCATCTCCCAAAACGCAGCATCTCTTTCCATCCCCAAAACCAACACCGTCTTTTCCCCTCGAAAGCAGTGCCAACAGCATGGGCATGAAAATGTCAATCAGACTGCATCATTCTGCACAAAACCCTTAACATCCTCAACAAGGCCAATGTTCCTAAGTAGGGGACTATTTTTAATTTAGGAAAAAGAGAGAGAACCAGGCTAAGACATAATCCCTAGAGTTTTAAGAGGTTGTCTGAACAGACTATATTTTAGAAGGTCACAGAACACCATAAACAAGAGGCCTAACCTCCTGTGGCAGAAAGTCTGGAATGACACATAGGGCCACGCCACATCAATGCTGATGGTGAATTCAATTTTACTTCTGAGTAAACCTGGCTTGCATTCGCCTGCCTGCAGGAGAGCCCTTTCTCTGTTAACTGTTAAGAAAAAGCTTTGCTTGCTGGCATTTTTCATGTGGACTTCAAAGCATGCAGGAGCAGGAGCATGAAAGTGAGGCCCAGAGCAAGTCCAGGCCCTGCCTGTCCACATGTTGCTCTGCCATTTGGGCATGTGGGGGGTGCCCAGCAGGTGACCTGGGATGCAGTACGATGAAGGGTTTTGTATCAAAAATGTCATGGTTGTAGAGAGAGTGAAATGGCAAAAACTTCACAAGTTGGGGCTAGTTAATTCAGTGGCTCTCAAACCTTTTTGACTCGTGGCTCCCTTGACCGCCTGGGCCATTGGCCGTGGCTCGCCATTGGGGCTACAGTCCTGGACACTGCATAGGGCCAGTGATGTCATGCAGGGGGTACGCGAGTACCGGTTTCTAGGATTACAGCTGGCCCCGCCCATTTGCCCGCCCACTCGTCGACCCCGCCCTCTGCAACGTTTGAATTTCCTGCATGTTTGAGTTGCCTGCGTGTTCTCAGAGCCAGGCAGGCAGGCAGGCAGGCAGCGAGCGGAGCCCTGCCTTGCCTTGCCACTGAAAAATGAGTTGCTCTGGGGTTTTAACATGATGCCAGGCCTCCTTCACATGTTCTGGGGGTGCTGTGGAATACGGTTGCAACTGTTGGGTCAGTTTAAAATCGTCTGAGGCCTCAAAAAGGGCTTTTTTCATGTCCCTTCCTGCCACGACATCACTTCTGGCTTATGACGTCACTTCCGGTGGGCGGGTCCCGACACGTGCCAATCAAAAGTGAGTACCTGTTCTTAAATCATTTAGATGACACCACTTCATAGGGCGGTGGGTTTCATCAGGATTTCGTGGCTACCCTGGCTGGAAACTGCCCAGCATTATGGGCCCCAGCATTACATGGCCAGCAGGCCGATTGGGACCACGGGGCTCCGTCTGAAAACTTGTTCGCCTGCACAACCCCTCTTGAACAGGAGCTGTGCAAGGGCAGTTGGGCAAGGCCGTTTTGAAAACGTCAAATAAAAGGAAGGAAGTCCTGCTTCACAGCTCTTGCTCTTCACAGTCCTACTCTTACAGCACAAGCCAGTGCCAGCCTGCCTACTCAGAAGTAAGTCTGAATAATTTCCATGGGGCTTACTCCCGTGTAGATGCGCATGGCATTATGGCCTTACTGGGAGCGTTCCTGGGAGCAAGTCCCATTGAAGTTAATCAGTTACTTCTGAAGTTATATGAGTTGCTTTTGAGTAGACAGGATCGGCTCAAACTTAAGGCCCGTGGGCCAATGGAAGCTCTTTCTCCAGCCCTGGGGTTCTCCCAGCATCACCATCATGAGCTGTGCTGAGGTGTCACTGCTGAAAGGGAAGCCCGTGTGATAAGTGGACTCTGACTTGGAAATGCAATCAAGATCTATGTATTTTGCCATTTGCAGTGAATGAGTTGCTAAGGGGAAAAAAGTGATTTATTCTCATCACTTACTTAATGATGTCACTTCCTGCTTAATGACATCATTTCCAACCCTCAGCAGACATCATGACTGCTATTCCACCCATTGAATGAAGCAAGTTTGACACTTGACACCAGAATTAGGCTGTTAGCAACAGTTTTCAACCTTTTTCATCTCATGGCATGCTCGAAGGTGCTAAAATTGCCTAGGCCCTTCATCAGTTCTGACAATTGACAAGGCACACCACACTGCCAATGGGAGGTTCATATTCCCCAGTAGCTCAGCTAATGAGCCTCCCCCAAATTCCCACAGCACATGTGCAGACCATTCATGGCACACCCTGAGTCAGCTCTAGGAACATTGGGACCCAATGTGGGACATTCCCGCGGGGCTCCCCACTCACCAAGAAGGGCGCTTGTGGTGCCACACAAAAAGTACAGCACATGGAAATAGTTGGTGGAGACATGATGACTTCTCCGCCAACAAGGAGGCCCATTTTGGGCAGTTCAGAGGCAGGGGCAGGTGGGAGGGCCCAAGGTAAAGCTGTTCTGCTCACCCCACTGACTTACAACCCATAGATTGCAGCACCAGGTGATGTGCTCGCTCACTGTGCTGGTGCAAGGGCCTCCAAAGCATGGGCCCCATGTGACGACACTGGGCACATTGGCTTAAGGCCAGCCCAGGGCACACCAGTGTTCCATGGCACATTGGTTGAACATCATTGCTGTATACTATGGGAGCTCCCAAATGTGTCTAGTACTATATATAAAGGTAAAGGTTTCTCCACAACCGAATGGTCTAGTCGTGACCGACTGTAGGGGGCGGTGCTCATCTCCATTTCAAAGCCTGTAGAGCCGGCATTTTTGTCCGAGAACAAGCTTCCGTGGTCATGTGGCCGGCATGACTCTACGCCGTAGCTCACGGAACGCCGTTCCCACCAAAGTGGTCCCTATTGATCTATTTGCATTTAGGTGCTTTCGAACTGCTAGGTTGGCAGGAGCTGGGACAAGCAACGGAAGCTCACTCCGTCGCGCAGTCTTGAACTCCCAACCTTCCAGTCGGAAAGCCCAGCAACAGCGGATTAACCCGCTGCGCCACCACGTCTGTGGTATATATACATGTTAAATATTATGACTGAAGCTCTCTGCTATATGAATGACATGTCAGGGCTCCTAAAATGCCCCCCCCCCCATTTTACAGATGTGGTTGAGAAGGAGCTGGTGGCCAGGTGAAGTCAGATTTGTCTTCTGGGACCATCTCAAGCACTCTCTACTAAGCCTGGCTGCCAAGTTTTGGCTTTTAGCAGCCCAGCATCAGTCACGATTGCATCACAAATGCTTACAGATGAGTTCCTAGCAGCAGGTCCTGCAGATCTCGGACTGGCCTCTTCTGCCACTGAAAGGAAGCATCATCTGATGTGTATCAACCCCAGAATTCAGTGGGATTAACTCTCACGTGAGTGTGTGTAGCCCGAGAGATAAGCACCACAGAGCCATCACCTGCACGAAACAAGGTCCTCCTGTTTTCTCACTTGGGTGGAAAACCTGAGCTCCGGCCAGCCTACCTGTTCTGGACAGGCAGGTGTGCAAACCAGCCCTTTGAAAAAAGTGCACATATGCAGCCATCCACCCCCTAACATGTACTGTACGTGCATGCAGACTCTGGCACTCATTTGCAGCATCATGTGTTTATAACCCTGTGTTCTGTGATACTGATAACCAGCCTGCCCTGCAAGCTGTGCAACTGCAGAGCCACACAGCTTGAATCAAAGCCCTGCACAGCTGAGAACTCCGTGGCTCCAGAGCTCAGTGGAAAGCCACATCTGCACTGCTATCGTACTGCTCTGTGCATGCACAAACATAAAGAAGGAACCTGATTGGTTGACCGGAACCTGTTTGTTTTCTCCCACACTAGTAAACGGGAGCCATTATATTCTGTGGGACTCCAATCTGGGACAACTCAATGGGACCCACAGAAAACGTAGCCTTACTTGTGATGCATTTCTTGATTATGCTGGAGTGTGCTAAAGAGACAGGTCCCCCGGACAGCCTGGCTCCTTGGATTTCCAACTGCAACAGGGAAGAAAAGCGCAGTCTTTTCCATTTTGCAGTCATCTCCGTTGCCACCTTACCTGGTTCCCCCGAAATAAATGTTCCCATTTCTCAGAAGCCAGATACATGGCTGAAGCAGAAATTCCAAAGAGCATCCCTACATAGCAGCATATAAAGATCAATTAAGAGGTTGGCAATTTGCTTCCCTTTAATAGGATCCCGGAAATCTGCTCCCCGGTGTAGTCTGCGCCCCAGTCAAAATGCCCTTCCTGGCGGCAGGCTGGTGGCCGCCACCTCTGCTCCTTTCAATCTCTGGATTGGAAAAGAAATAGAGGAGCGGAGCAGAAGAGAAAGCATGGAGGGTGGGAGAAAGACATTCTAGCTCACCATCCTCTTCTCCACCACACTTCCTCTTCTGCTCTCTTCCCCCCCTTCTGAATCTGGGGTGTGGAAGGAGCAGCAGAGGTGGTGGATATGAGTGGATGGACAGAGGCTCCACCACCAATCCACTACCTAAAGCAAGCGTCTCAGTTGGCCTCACAGATAGGCCAGGCTTGTCTTAGTCTGCCTTGGGCTGGCATCCTGCACACACTCGCCCCCTCAGAAACCGCTTCCAAGGCTGAATGTGGAAACTCTGAAAAGGGATTTGGGCATCTCTTGTGAAAGCTGCTTCTTCCTTGTGTGTCTAGCACTATTAATGCTGGAAAAAAGGTTCTACCAGGGCTGCTAGATCATTTGCCTTTTGTCATTCTATTTCAGGCCCAGGTTATACAGTTCGGTACATTTAGCACCATTTGTGGTTAGCTGTGCCCTGGGCTGCATCACATCAGGCTGCAGTTGTGTGGAGGAGGGGAGATGGAAGGAAGAGGGATTGCAGGGAAGGAAGAGGGATTGCGTGTTTGCTCCCCATGGAAAAAGAAAAATGCCCAGCAGGCAGAACATCAGCATGCCTTGGGAGAAAATGACCCATAGTTTGAGTGGGAGAAAATGGTGTTAACTAAAAACATATAACACCTTTTTCTACGCTTCTCATTTTTGTAAAGCACACACACGCACCCCAAAATCTACAAAAATAAAACCATTTTATTTGATTTGTATTTATTATTAAATGAGGAGGGGTACATGGTTAATGACTGTGGCTGCATCTGCTGACACTATATCACCTATATCACTTACCTAGTACACTATTAAAGCGATTATGACATGGAATTATCACGCTTATTTTGAAGTCAAGCAAATAACACGGCTTTATACCCTTCTATCTTTGAAAAACACCTAAATCAGTGAAAACTAGAAGTGTTTTCTCCCACCAATTCCCACAATCTTTCTCCCGGACACCCTTTTGTGTTTTCTCTTTTTGGTGTATTCAAACATGGATGGTTCCACTGGTGGCTTGAATGGATACAGTCCAGGCAGAGACATACTTTGGGTGTGTGCCGTTCTGGGAAGATCAATGCTAGTTTTCAGCTTCAGTTTGGTGTTGATGGATTTCCATTTCTCCATTTTGGCCTCTCTATAAAAGACACAGTCGTTGTTGTGGGGGTTTCAGTGATGTCATGCAGGGGGTACGCGGGGGTATGCGAGTACCGGTTTCTAGGATTACGGCTGGCCCCGCCCATTCACCCACCCACTCGTCGACTCCGCCCTCTGCAACGTTTGAATTTCCTGCATGTTTGAGTTGCCTGCACGTTCTCAGAGCCAGGCAGGCAGGCAGGCAGCAAGCGGAGCCTTGCCTTGCCTTGCCACTGAAAAATGAGCTGCTCTGGGGTTTTGGAACTGTTGGGTCACTTTAACATGATGCCAGGCCTCCTTCACATGTTCTGGGGGTGCTGTGGAATACTGTTGCAACTGTTGGGTCAGTTTAAAATCGTCTGAGGCCTCAAAAAGGGCTCTTTCCATGTCCCTTCCTGCCACGACCTCACTTCCGGCTTATGACGTCACTTCCGGTGGGCGGGTCCTGACATGTGCCAATCAAAAGTGAGTACCTGTTCTTAAATCATTTAGATGACATCACTGGGGGGGTTTCCCCCTACTCTCCCATCACCACATCCATCTCCTTTGTCAATTCTCCCTGCCCTGGCAACCGTAATGTTCTATTGTTCCTGGGATCTCTTCTGCAAACCTCGTGACTGCCTGAGGTCCAGATCGGAACCATTTTTTCTGTGACAAACTCAGCTGGGAAGCGATCGACGCGAACACACCGCAGCACTATTTACAGAGCCTGGAACTGTTGCTGCTGGCTTTCCAACTAACTCCCTGCAAGTCCCTTCGTGGTGGGGGCAACGCTGTCTGTGTGCCAAAGCTCAAAGCACAGAGCTGGGGCAGGAGAAGAAGCAGAAGTATGACTTGACTGCTCATAGTTTTCCACACTGCATTTTATTTCAGCCTCCTTGTAATGCCTGCTTTTGTGGCACAGGTGGAGCCCTGTTAACCTGATAAACTCTCTTTGCCTCTGGAGTGAGGCTACCACAGGAATGGAATAGTAGAAGCCCAACAGCTAACTATCAGGTGGGGCTAAGGTTGCCAGCTGACCTTAAAAACCAGAATGGCATGCTCCTGTGCCTTCAGAAGCAACTTGATTTGCAAAAATCTTGATGAGGTCAGCACTTGGTCCAGATTATTGGAGAGTCCTGAGTACAGCCCTTCACTGGGCAACCTCCTGCCTGATGGTGCACTGGCCACTGGTCTTGCTACTGGTACTGCGGGTTCAGGGTCTGGGCAAATAGGCTAACCCTGCCCACCACCTCTGGCTAAAGCTTCTCAGAGTGCTAGGGTAAGCATTATTACCTACTAATGTTTGCAGAACGTTAAAGACAGGAGCACACATTGGTAAAAAAAGTTGGCAGCTAAAAGTAGGACCTGGGTGTTGGTCAAATGGTGGGCTGGCTCTGAAAAAGAGACAAACCATGGCTGAAGGACAGCATCCTTTCTTCACAGATGCAGAACAAAATGGTTGCAGATCAAATAATCACTGTTGAAAAACGTGGGACTTCCCATTTTGCTGTGCAGGCCTATTTCTGTATCGATTCCAGTCAGATTCTGAAAGAGGCAAAGGCCCGGCTTTCTCGGTGGAGGGAGCCCTCCAGTGGTCAGGAAGGCGGCACACTTATCCTTGGAGAAGCTGCTTCCATCTGCACCTTTGAGATGGGCTGACGAGGCCTTCCGGAGGAAGGGAGCAGAGCCCCATCCCAAGGGGAAAACAGCCCTGACACCAGGCTAAATGCTTGTAAATATTATTCCTTCAAATGAACAAGATGTTTTGATATGAAAATTGCCGCTTATTCATTGCTCCAGTCCCTGGTACAACATTGTCTTCTTATCCTGAAAAAGGCAGCATTTTGGCTTAACACTTTTGCAGTGTTTACAGTTTTTGGATCTAGGGACGCCAGATTTCAGGGTTTGATCTCACTCTCTTGAGGGTTCTAGCATCCTTCCCAGAATGCTGGGCTAAGACAAAAATATGCAGGGGATGGATGGAGTGGATAAAGGGATGTTCTTTTTCCTCTCACACACCACCAGAACCAGGGGACAGCCACTAAAATTGAGTGTTGGGAGAATTAGAACAGACAAAAGAACATTTTATCCAGTGTGCAGTTAGTCTGTGGAATGCCTTGCCACAAGATGAGGTGATGGATCTGGCCTAGATGTCTCTTAAAAAAGGACAGGTTTCTAGAAGTCCATCACAGGTTACAAGCCGTGATGAGTAAGTGCTCTCTCTTTTGGCTCTCTCTCTCTCTCTTTTTGGTGAGAGGACAGGGTTGGCCCATCTGTGAAGCCAACTGAAGCAGTCGCCTAAGGCAGCAGATTGGTGGGGATGCCCAATTCAGCCCACCTACCTGCCTCCCCCTTCTGAATCCTACTCTTCCTTCTGAATCCTCTCCCTGAATGGAAAAGGAAAAAAGAAATCGGAGAGGAACAGAAAACATGTAGGGGAAGAGTGGGCTAGGCTGGAATGTTGAGGAGATGGCGGGGGGGGCACATTTGGCATCAAGCCAGCCCTCGGAGGGGAACAGGGGCAGATGCAAGGATAATAAATATACTTGGGGACTGCGCAGCAAAGAGGGCAGGCACTCTCAGGGGGCACAAGAGGGCTGAGATTTCTTTCCCAGTGAAACTTACTTGGTGTTCTAAGCTCCACCCTCCTTTCAGCAGGCCCCACCCTTGTGCTCCTAGACTCTACCCCATCTTAAGGTTGACAGTCAGAGTCGTATCACAGGTTGCCAGCACCAGGGGCAGCATTAGTGCCCATTGCCCCATTGTAGGGTTGGTTACCCTAAATGACTAGAGGTCAGCGCTGATCCCCCCCACACACATTTCCCATTTATTGCCAAGTGAACACACACCCTTCACTTGGTGAGCTGAATACCCCACATCACACAGAAGCTGCTCTCAGAGTATCCACGTATGTGCAGAGATCTGTGGCTTGGGCAAAAGTTTGTTCCTGCAGTGACTCAGCGATTTTCTACTCTGGGATAGGGGGAACCAAGAAAGCCTAACGTAAGATGACCGCTCACTTTAAGGACAGCAAGATTGTGATGGGTAGGGGTGTTTGAAAATGTTAGTCTTTTTGCATATTTCGTGATTGGAAAGGCAGAAAGTGGTGTTATGTACTAGGGAGGCGATATATTATCAGATGCAGCCGCAGTATTATTTCTAATTGGAAAGTAATCTATTTCAGTTTCCAGAACGTATCTTAAACACTATATGCTGTGTTTTGTGTTTTTATTCACATATTTTAACACCCAAAAGGCCGTGTTTTGTGTGGGGTTTTTTTTTTGTGTGTGTGTGTGTTTCTACCAAACACACACACACACACCCTAGTGATGGGCATGCAGGCAATATATTCAAACCCTGCAAAGTGTGAAAAGGTATTCCAGGCTTTTGAGCAGCCGTTCGCAACCTGGAGGTCATGAACCAATTTTCAGGGGATCACCAAGCTGGGCCCCACCATTGTGGAAGCTTCATTTTGGCTAGTGAAGAGGCTTCCCCATTAAGCTGCCACTTCCATGCTTGAGGCTGCGAGGGAAATTAGCTGGCTATGGGCTCGTTTTGGTACATGAGTGTACATGCAATGATACGCGTGATCTCCCGGGTCTCTTTCCGAGCAAGTATGTCACACTTTCCATGTGCATACCTAGGTGAGTCTCAGCACACGTGGAAGAGGAATAGAAATACTCTGAAGACTACCTAAAACGTGGCTTCACCACCTTGATCAGCAATAGAGTAGAGAAGCCACATGCGTTCTGCACAATGTTGTTCGCAGTGCAGAATCAATCACTGAACTCAAAAATCAAATATTGCTTAGATGCAAAGCATTCAGAACATTCGAAAAAGTATGTGGAGTTCTTTTGACTTTCACAAAGTGAGATTTATTAAAAACAACAACTTCCTGCTTTATGATATCCAGCCCTAGGGGTTAGGTGGGGTTTCAACAGGTTGTCGTACCCAGAAAGGGGGTTCTGGTGCAAAAAAGGTTGGGAACTGCTGTTTTGAAGATTTCCAAGGGACTCTCTTCAGTCCCTTGGACATGCCCTCTGTATTAACCACACCCCTTCAACCATTAGGCTCCACCCCCGGCCTGTTCCCACTTAGCTTGCTCGTGAATCCAAAGGTAGGGCCAAGTAGAAGACAAAATGACCCCACCACGTTGTAAACACATTATTTTTTAATTCAGGCAATGGAACATGGGAAAAATAGATATATATTAGTAATCATAATAATCTCATTTTGTGTGAGTATAACTCTTACAAATATTCACCTGACATAGAAAAGGGAAATTATACATACATATCAAATGCATGGGGGGGGGGCATGTGACGTTGTGTCTGATGCACAAGACAACCTCTGTGACGGGGGGCTGGAGGACGGGGGAAGCGGATCTGACAGTCAGGTTAACATTTCTTGAGACTTTTGTGACGAATGAGAGCTCTTGGCAATTGTGCAGTGTGTGTCGGCAGGCTTTTTTGTGGTATGGATTGTTCCAGGGAGGGACAGGCAGGCATTCTTGGAACCAGAGCAAACTCCCTCCCTTCTGATTTGGTTCTGCTGGATTATTCATCTGATTATTAATCCTGATTAACTGGATTATTTTTATTAATCCAGTGGGGCTCGATTCCTTCCTGGACCAGGCTGCAGTGCTGATGATGGTTTTGAGCCACACAAGCACGCGAGGTCTTGGCCCACTCATGCTGGCTGCGTTTTCTCCAGACCCCAGGATCTTCCCCCCTCCCCCATGCAAGGGCAGCTCCAGAATCGCTGCTGGAAATTCATTTCTGGGCTCAAAGCACCACCACTGACTGCCTTTCTTCCCACAGAGGTGATGTGCGCCCTTTTGGCGAAGAATCGCAAGCCAGCTGCCCATGAGATGGGAACTGGACAACGAGCCTGTGTGCTTGGCTGGGGCTGCCACCAGAACAAGGCTGTTATGAGGTTCAGTGGACATGGCCTTATCTGCGGAGGTCACTAGCCGTGAATGTGGGGGTCCCCTTTTAAAAATATTTAAGCAAGTAAAAAATCGGTCAGAAGATAGCCTGTCCTACTTGCACGCTGCAAAATCGCACCATTGGCAAGGCTGCAGGGCAGCTTCCTACACTCCTGTATGCCACTTCCGGGTCGCACAATGCATTCTGGGGTGAGCCAGAACCAAGGATGGAGGTTGCACAACCCGGAAGTGGCTTCCAGGACTGCCCAGCAGCCCTGCAAACGGCACGATTTTGCAGTACGAAGGTAGGGAAGACCATCTTGTTACTGATTTTTACTTCTTAAAAAAATGTTTTTAAAAGGGATTCTAGTATCCACGGATATTGATATCCATGTGTGGAGGGGCAGAACCAATCTTCTGCGGATACCGAGGGATTACTGTATTTTGCAGGTCAAAACCCGGGGCAGCAACCAGCCCAGTGCTGATACAGACACGTTGCCATTGAGCGCTGCCTCGCACATTGCCTGGAACACATCAGGAACAGAGAACATCTTTCAAATCCCGCTGCAAACATTACAGAGGCAGGCAGAAGCCAGAACCGACGGTATAAGGGGTAGAGGCAGCCACTGGCCAGGGGAGCCCGGCTTCCCCTTCTGCTGTACAGGAGTGTATGAAGTGCAACAATTCCACAGACTTCAATCTCACACACACACACACACACCATCCACTATATAGAACTATAACCATTATATATATATACGCATATATATTATTTTAATATCTGCACAAACTATAATAACCATATTATAGTTAAGAATGTCATTCCTTAGGAATCTTGTTTGCCCGCAGTTTAGTGGCATGCTTCAGAGGCACACAAAAGCAAGAGAGCATGTTGGCACAGTGCGCAGGTGCGCACGTACACACACAACGCAGACAAAAGTGCAACATCTGGCCACCCCACCTGGAAGAAGTTACCAAGCCAGGGGGCTCAGAAAGGGGGAAGGAAGCAGGGCCTCTCTCTGCTTCCCCCTTCTGGCAGGGGCAGGCTTGCTCCATCAAGCACTGATGGCATAACACACAGAAGTGGCCCTCATCTCCCGCACGGGTGGTATGGGCAGTTATTCTGCAGGAAGCTGGGCATGCTCAGTAGACTTGGGAGCACAACCCTGCATAGGCCCAATCCAAGGGGAAGGTGGGACATAAACTTAGCCTGAATGGTGGAAGGGAAGGCTCTGGACAATGCCCTTTGGAGACTGGCCACAGCAGCTTGCACTCCCCTGAGGAACAGGGCAGCAAGTTAATAGTCTTTTGCAATGCGTTTTGAGGTTTGAAACCAGTCCAGCTTCTCTAGGAACTCAGCAAGGGAGAAAAGTGCTTTCAGGGTGGCTAAAATATACACACAGAAATGTGGCAGCTGTTCCATCGCTCAGTTTCCCAAAGGGAACGGCAGCAATATTCCAGTTCCTTCCGTGAGACAAAAAGAAGCTTCACTGCATATTCCCAAATGCCTCACGGCTGCTCTTGCCACCCGGAGAAGCCCAGCCAGGAAGCTGGGCATGCTCAGTAGATTTGGGAGCACAGCTTCCTGCAAACACTGTTTCTTCTTGCAGATTGTGCAACACTTGTCACCAGAAGCCTTGCCGGTATGTCACCGTTCCTGTGATCACTGCCAGCCTACCCACAAGGCCACCTGGTGCAGGCTGCATCAGCAGCAGACAGCCAAGGGTCTGAGGAGTTGGAAGATTCAGAGTGCCTGCTGCCCTGCAGTGCTGGGCAGCCCCTCTCAGAGACAAGGATTGCTTGCCCAGGAGGCTGACAGAGGCGTGGCCGGGGGGGGGAACTGGTGCAGGGGGGGAGCACCTGCCACCAGCTTCTGCTGTTTCTCCTTGTCCCACTCCCCAGAAAAAGTGGTGAACGGCCTGCTACCAAATAAGGGGAGCCACCTGACATGGCAAGATGCAACACAATGGGGCACATCTGCCACCCCACTGAAGACACTCGGCAGTCTTGCCCTAGCCCAGCTCAAAAACTGAGCCCTGCCTTCTAGAGAGGGTTATTCTCTCATTTCAGAAGCAGAGGAATTTGCTGTGGTGTTCCGAGGCCTGGGCAGCACTCTGCACATGCTCAGAGGCATCCCACCCTCTCAGTTGGCAACTGAGCCAAATGCACGGCGTGTGGTTCCCAATCTGTGACTTAAGACCCCTGAAACCCGTGAAGCCCTTACAGCGTGCTTGGAGGACGAGATGGTAGGCTCTGACCCACTGGAGGTCTTGAGAGTTGCAACCTAATGCTCTCCTACCATGAGGACTAGAATTTTAAAAAGAAAAAAAGGAGACATGTGAAATCTGCGCTGCCTGGAAATGGGAAGGAAGGCTCTGTGAGAAATGAATTGCTCTCTGATCACCTCTGGAGCCCCCATGTTGTTCCAGCTGCTGAGAGGATGCCATCCACGCCAAGGCCACTCAACTGAGACCCACCGCTATTCTCCACAGCAAGGAGGAATCCCCCCATTGTGCCGACAGGGGTTTAAGACCACCATCCCAAAACATAACCCACAACTGGACCACGCAAGGACTGGCGGCAAGCAGGGCACCGAGGCGGCCATTTGGGAAACCAACACCCTGGAGGTGTTCTCCTTGCTAGGAGTCCTCAAAGCGCTCACGAGCAGCCCTGCATAGGCCCAATGCAAGGGGAAGGCGGGACATAAACTTAGCCTGAATGGTGGAAGGGAAGGCTCTGGACAATGCCCTTTGGAGACTGGCCACAGCAGCTTGCACTCCCCTGAGGAACAGGGCAGCAAGTTAGTAGGCTTTTGCAATGCGTTTTGAGGTTTGAAACCAGTCCAGCTTCTCTAGGAACTCAGCAAGGGAGAAAAGTGCTTTCAGGGTGGCTAAAATATACACACAGAAACGTGGCAGCTGCTCCATCGCTCAGTTTCCCAAAGGGAACAATATTCCAGTTCCTTCCGTGAGACAAAAAGACGTTTCACTGCATATTCCCAAATGCCTCACGGCTGCTCTTGCCACCCGGAGAAGCCCAGCCAAGAGGCCTTCTGCTCGAGAGGCTGCGCTCTGTGCTGGGGGGATAAAAGAGGACTCACCGAGAGGCAAGTGTGAGGAATCAGGGTCGGGACTGCTGGCCAAAGATGGAAAGGCGACTCTTGGCAGCTGAAAGCTGTGGGATTTCTTGCGCTGCTAGCCCATGAGGCTGCAGAAGCGCACCCCAGAATGCACCTGGTAGCCTTTCAAGATGTCACAAGACTCTTTGTGTCAGCAAAGGATCACAAACAACAAAGACTGACTTGCCCAGGATCCAACAGACAAACCTGGAACCTGCACCCGGATCCAGCCTCAGGAACGCGCCAGCCAGGAATGGCTGCTTTTAGAAGGGCCTCGTTCTGTGTGTCGGCAGAGACGGGTTGGATCCGTTTCCCACGTGTGCCTTCCCCAATGCGCACTGCAGCCTGCTCGTGCAAGCTGCAGCGGGGGCCGGCTCCCCTCCCCAACAAACGACAGATACTATTGGCAACTGTGCCGGCCAACCGTTCTCGAGACACCAGCGTAACACCTTTCGTGAGTCAGAGTCCCAGTCTGGTCAGAGAACGGTTGTTCTTCAAGGTCTGCTAGCAAATCAAATGTGCCTCTCCAGGACACGCAACCTGCAGTAACCCCAGTTCTGCTCATGCAGTCAGGAGACTGCTTGAAGGCAGCAACAGAGCGTAGCCAGGTGGGCAGGCGAGGAGAACGTCCGAGAGGAAGCGCCAAGCAGGGCCTCCGAGTCACTCCAGATGGTGGGAACTCCGTGCGGAAGCTGGGAACAGGGGGTTTCCTCTCTGCTGCCACAGGGGAGGTTGTTTCTGGGGCATCAGGCAAGGGGCTCGCTTGAAGATGCAGACAGGAAACAGGAAGCAGCTGAGCACGGCGCTCTGGATAAATGGCACATGGATCAGTCAGTCTTTCCTATCTTGGCAATCAGTTCGTCGCAGATCTTAGTCAGCTCTTCAATCTCCTGGTTCTTTAACACCAAAAGGTGTGGGGAGGAAATGAAGAAGTGGTTACAAGGCGTTGTAAAAATCCCTTTCATCACATCACATCATTGTCTCATGTTGGAGACCAAAACACGGTTGTGGTTCAAGCAGGTATAACGGGGAGATCACGATTAGCCCTGGGTGAAGCCAATTTAAAATAAGCAAGCGTTGAAAGCAAGCTTGAAGCCAGCAAGAGGGTTCCCGAATGCAGTGCAGGACTCAGATATGTACTCTGTGTGTCATGGTGCACAGCAGTAAGGGCTTGGTGATTGAAACAGTAGCCAGAAAGAGATTTAAGAGGGTTCATCAGAAGACTGAAATATGTATGGTGATGCCCATTGGCCCGCCCACCCCACCCCCCAGAAATGCCTCTCGCCTGCCCTCCCTCCCAAGTTTGGCTGGCGCATGGGCAGCTCTCCACTGTTTGGCTGGCGCATGGGCAGCCCTCCACTGGCACTCTCGGGCTGACACTACTCCTAGCGTTGGTACGAGCACTCTAGAGCTGATGCGGTGAGCAGATGTTGTGCTGACACTACGTCGGGTGTAGAATTGCGCCCTCAATAATACGTCACTTCAACCTGCAGGTGGGGAGTAGCATGTCTGAATGTGCCCCCCCATCTCACAACTTCCCCCTTTTCTACGAATTGTTTGGCATCATCCCTTAGTTATCCTTCCCTATTGTAACCAAACCTACATATGTGGAAACTGAAGCAAAAGTACTAGTTCCTATGTTACCCTAGCTCCCGCTCCCTTCCTTTCTCACTCGTCTCCCTTGTATCTATAACCAGTGATGTCATCCTACCGGTACGCTGGGCGGGACATCCGGGTGATCGGCAGCCCGCCCGTCGCATACGCGACGGGCGGGCTGCCAATCACTCGGATGTCCCGCCCAGCGTACCGGTAGGATGACATCATTGTCTATAACTGGATTGTAAACTTCTTGGGGCAGAGACTTGGCTTTTCATTCTGTGTGGAGCACCAGGCACGCTGATGGCCCTTCAGAGATAAACAACCATATCCTAAATGTCTTGGGAAATGCAAGGCCAGAGCTATGAAATCCTCCATCTCTGTAACAAGGTGGTGCAGCCCTCTAACAAGGAGGAGAATGTCCTCTAACATTCAGGAGAATGCCGTCAGTCAGGACAGGCTCCCCCCCCCCCAAAGTCACCAGCACATTCCACCAGCCAGGGGCCTCCCTTCTCCTCAGGATGGGCAACTATCCTGCATGTGCAAGGAGCACAGGGCAGATTCAGACAAGCAGTTCTTTCCCCAGGGGTGGGGGAGAAGGGGGTACTCACCTTCTGCTGGAGGGCTCTCTCCAGAGACTCCACCTTCATTTGCTCTTTTCGGAGCCCAGCGTGGAGCGCGGCACTCTCACCCTTGGCCTTGGCACGCACCTGCGCAATTTCTTCATTGGCTCTGCAACGGGTGGGGAGGAGAGACAGTCAAAAGGCAATCCCCTTCAGAACAACACCACACTTTGCCACATCACAATCAAGACAACTTTTCAGCAGTGAGAGCAATTGTATATCTAAACACAAGCCTACATTTGTCAATAGGGTTGGAGGAAAAAACCACCCCGAGCACTTTCCCTCCCCACGCCTCCTGGTGACAGAACCAGTGTGTCCTGGGGCGAAATACCAGTGGCATAGCTAAGGTGGGGCTGGAGGGGTACATTGCCCTGGGTCCCATGCCTTGAGGGTGTGCCATAGAGACCTCCTGACTGAATGGCCTCAGAAAGGCACTTTTCTGTTTTCAGCAAAACCTGTAAGGGCCTTTCCAAGGTCTCCAGGAGGCCTTCTGATGCTGGGAGCATGAGTGCATGGGTGTGTGTGTTACCTTATGGGCCCGGGTGCCCGATGCTGTAGCTACACCACCGTCAAATGCATCCTGGGCATTGGCATCCATGGACAATTGTGACTGGGTGTGTGTGTGTGTTGTTTTTTGTGTCCTGGACATGTGTGTACCAATTTATGTACATTTATAATAGATTTATTTATGTATTACGCAAGGTGGGTTGGGGTTAGGGCTGGGATAAGAGACTTAGCATATATAACATGGGGTTTGTTGCCCAGTTATAGTGGGACACAAATAACCGAGATGCAAGAAAACCCAGATGTTAGCGACCTTTGACGTTCACAACGGGCACACAATCCTCCAGGATGCAAATGCCCTGGTACCTTCCTTCTCCCTTGAACACGCAGGTGTCTTACTTGTCTAACTTCTCCTCTGCATGGATTTTCAAGGCCTGGTACCGCTGCTCCTCTTGCTTGACCCGAGTGAGATAATCCTGAGCACATTTCTTCAATGCCTCTTCATTCTAGTAGACAAAAGATGGCAAAAGGTTTCTGTTTCATGTTCAGAAGAGGAAATGGGTGGAGGAGAGCAGAGATTTTCAACCGGTGTGCCATGAAAGGTCCGCAGGTGTGTTGCGGGAG
>JAJKFI010000214.1:94216-104656 GCA_029204185.1 Lerista edwardsae | reverse complement strand
GTTGAAAATAGTGGAAAAACCCGGGTCCTGTGGCTCCATTTCTAGGGCCACTGTCTGTAGTCACAAATTGTCTGTCCCTCTTCCTCCACCAGAAGCTGGAAGTGACATCAGAAAGGGTGAAGACCAGAGAGGTTAGTGTGCTGGTGGGAGAAGAGCAGTGATGTCATTCAGGGGGAACGGACCAGAATGGGCGTTCCGAATCCTAACGGGCTCCGTGGCTGGTTCCGGGTTCCTGACAATTACCAATCAAAAGTGAGTTCCTGTTGTGAGTTCCTGTTCCTAAATCATTTGAATGACACCACTGGAGAAGAGGGACAGACAATTTGTGACTACCTGCAGTTGCCCTAGAAACATAGCCACAGAATCTGGAAGAGTCTCCTGGAAGTGACACCACAAGAGGGAAAAACCATAGAGAAGACCATAAAGGTCAGTGTGCTGCAAGAAAAACATTGAAAATTGCTGGCCTAGGAGCTTTTTACGTGTGTATGTGCGTGCAAGAGTACAGAAGTGGGTTTCACATACAGATGCACATCCAGCAAAGGCCGCCTTTGCCAAGACTTGCCAGAACGTGTATCATCCATGAATCAGGGTCAACACTGCACATTTCCTGCAGGTCCAGCTTCTCAAAGCAAATGAAAAAAAGGAACTTCCCCACTGAAGGCATTCATTGCTTCGGCACTTCTGCAACTGGGTGATGCCCACGGCATTGTTCTGCTCCAGGATTCATGCCACTCTTCTCCCCCTGTCAAGTTGCCACCAGAGAAGGGTGCAATTAAAAACTGGGGTGGGGGCCCTGGAAATATCACCAGATTTATTGCGGAAAATTGCAGCACTCCAAAGGGGATTTTCTTCACCTACAGCTGAGGTTGGGCAGGACCAACTCACTGTGCTTGAGATGATGTCCTCAAATGTCAGCCCCCCCCCAAGTCCACCAGCTGCTGCCTCTCCCCTCCCCCTCGATTCAAAAGGAGGCAGGCGAATGAAGCAGAGAAGGAAGTGTGGAGGAGAGGAGATGGTGGCTGAGAGTGTCCCTGACTCTGTTAACTCTTTTATAAGGGGAAACAGGTGGTCAAACACTTTTTTTCACTTCCTTTGTCTAAGCAGCCCTGTGCGTGCACAGAAACCATCTCCTACCTTCCAGACGCTGATTAAAGTCTGCATTTAAAAAAACCCCAAACACTTCCTTTTGCTTTTACAAGCAGCAACATCCCACTATTTCCGCCTCTTCTCCGGCCTTATCTAGCCTGAGGAAGGATCCTATCAGATTGGGAAGCTTGCAACTTGATCCCTTGTCAGTCCTACTTTGAGCAGTGGATGTGCTGCTATAATTCTGAGGTTATTTAGGGCCCAATCCTATCCAACGTTCCAGGGCAAAAGCAGCCCTGAGGTACAGGAACAAATGTTCAGGTGGGTCGTAGAAACCTGGGTGCAGCCATCTTGGAAGCTTACTCTTGCTAGATTCCTTTTGTGCATGTTAAGTTTGAATTTTCAAGTGAGGGTTTTTAAAATTTTGTTTTTAGTTCAGTGCTTTTACATCATTACATATTTTGTCTTCATCTTGCTTTCTGTCAAGGATGTTTCACAGTTGTGCAATTGCTGCAGTCCAAGAATGTCAGTTTGCATTCCAGGAGTGTCATTTGATTATGTCACAATGATGTCACTTCCTGTTTGATGCTGTCACTTCCAGCTATGACATCACTTCCAGGTTAATGAAATCACTTCCGGTGGAGTGAAGTTTTAAAAAGTGGGTCTGGTTTTAAAAGGTTAAGAACCACTGTCCTATAGTGTTTTGGGGGCCTACATTCATTGAATCTGGACCATTCTAGTGGCATTCTATTCCCCTCATCCTACCCTTTCCAACACAACCTGGTACAGCCACCTACTCATGAGTAAACATGCAGTGTGGCTCAGTTGCATTTTCCATACTCCATGTTTGCCTTGCATATTCTGAATTTGGTTTTTGTTTAGTTTTTGTTTAGTAATGGTGAGTTTGTTTTTGTTGTTCTATTAAAAATAAAATTTAAAAAAAGAAATGGAAAGGCAGGAAAGGTGTCAAGGAGGAAAAAAAGCAAAAAAGGCTTTTGGAGGAGGATAAAGGACCTTCTTAAAGCCTTCCAGGACCCCCTTCAGATTCTCGTATCTTCTGAACAGGTCGGACAGAGACCTCTCCACTGAGTTCAGGTCAGACAGAGCCTGTTCCTTCTCCATCGTGAGCTGCTGGAGACTCTTCTGGGATGCCATGTTTGTCCTCTGTTCATCCTCTGCAAATACCGAGCAAAAAGGAACCATTATCAAGCAAGCAAGACTTCCAGGAATGGAAAGCACTGTAGGAGAAACTAACTGCAGGTTTCTTCCTGCTGCTCACATTTGATTCCAGCTACACAGCAGAGCACAGGACTAGAGCTGCAATCCTATCCAGACTTACTGGGATTAATTCCCATTGACCATAATGGGACTTCTAAATAAATACGCGTAGAATTGGGCTGTAGGTCAGCAGGTGCTGAGCTCTCCAAAAGCTTTTGACCCAAACGGGGATCACTGCTTTGCTGTCGCTACCCTAACTAAACCCATTGGATAAGCCATGCACCTTGGTTTAGCCCTTGGCTGCAAGTTACCTATCATCTGAGCAATGGTCTTCTCGTATTCCGCCACGATCTTCCTAGAGAGGAGAGAAAAGCAGAGTCAGAATGCTTATTTCTTTTGATAGCAAACAGAAACCCCCAATTCTTCGTATACAGAGCCAACCTAAGATATTTATTTTATTTATTTGAATAATTTATACCCCGCCTTTCCCATGCCAAAGCAAATGCCCAAGGTGGCTTACAGAGAACATAAAAGTACAGTGTAACCACAGTAAGTAAAACACAAACATATTTAAAGACATTAAACATTTAACATGAACATAGACAACATTCAAAAATAAGGCGAGACCCAACACTCAACACCCAACATCAGGGCCTTTGGAGGGCGGGAAACCATTGACCAGGGGAGTAAACAAACTATGACAGTATTACAGAGGGACAGAGGGCAGACAGCCAACCGTCATCCAGACGAAATACTTATGATTTGAGCCCTCTCTGAAAAGCCATGAGGAAGTATGTAGATTCTTAATTCTTCTGGAAGGGAATTCCATATTTGTGGAGCCACTACAGGGAAGGATAGCCCCCGAGCTGCCATCCCTTTAACTTGGGACAGAGGGGGATATCTGGGTGCCTGTGTTCAAGCCCCAAATACCACCCCCTTACCTAGTGGTACATCAGCTGCTTCCACTGCCCCTCTTCCTCGCAGGATTTGAAAACAACGAAGGGAGCAGAGTAGAAGAGGAAGTGGGGACTGGAAAGCTTCCAATGTTTAGCCTGTCGCTCTTCTCTCCTCCACACTTCCTCTTCTGCTCTGTTCTCCACTTCCTGTTCAAATTCAGGGGGCAGCCGCAGTAACCACTAGTGTGCCACTGGCAGAGGTGGGGTTTTTAGGTGATTAAAAAAAGTAAAAAACAAATGAACAATGCTTTCTGCACTTCTCATTTTTGTGAAAAAAACCAAAATCTGCCCCCCACACACACACCACAAGACCCCTACATGCATGTGGCTGCATCTGCTGACACTATACTACCAATATCACCTGCCTAGTACACTTTTAAAACCATTATAGTTTATAATTATAATTTATATAAAAAAATGTGCCCTTGGAATTAAAACACATAACATCACTTTCTGCACTTCTAACTTTTGAAAAACACAGAAATCTATGAAAAATTAATCTGTTGCCTCCCACCTCTAGCCACTGGGTAATAATTTGGGGTACTCTTCTAGGTACTGGCAGATCTTGTGAAGGACAAGTAGGGCCAGCACAACAGGTAGAAGGAACGTGAGAAAAGGGCATTGCTCTGCTCCAGCATCAGAGCACGCGGCCCATGCAAATGAAGTGCTTCCCTGGCAGTGCCAGGCCCTCAGTGCATCCTGCTGCCCGCAGGTGGGCTGCCACCAATCCCAGAGCAGCCTCCTCCTCCAGCCGGGTCCCTGGGACTGATGGACATCAGCAGTCCACACTCCAGCCGTCCTACCTCATTTCCAGAACCTCTTGCCGGCTGCCTTCGTATTTCTTCTTCCATTCATTGGCTTCAATCTCTTTGGAGATGATCTGGAGAAACACAGGAAAACGCAACCCGCAGATTTCAGCTCCCGCTAACACAGCACTGCCCGTCAGCTCTGCAAGGAGTGCACGGAGCCCTGGGGGTGTGCGCGTTCCGTTGTTTTAAGAAAGAACTGAAATTGCCAGGCACAAAGTGTGCTTAGGGAAGAGGCTGTGCCCATCCCTGGAGGCCTGCTGAGGAAGGGCAGTCACTTCACAATGGAAAATGATGATTTTGCTTAGGGCTGCTCCCCGGCTGTGGTCTGGAGCCTCTGACCGCAAGCTGTTTGCCAGCCGGAATGGCAAACGCCGGACTTCCCCTTCTTGGGCCAGGCTGAAGTGGAGGGTGACGGTTGCCAAGTTCAGACCAGGAGTGGTGGCTCTCTGAACCCCGATCCAGAGGTGAGGGGCTACAACTGATGCCAAAAGCAAAGCTAGGACAGGTGGAAGATGCCATGGTGTAGCTAAAGGATCTGGCACGGGACGGCTCCACATTTTTTAACACCCCCCCCCCCGGGGCCAGATGCCGAGAAAACGCCCCAGTCCAGGAGGGGGGTCTGAGGCACGAGGAGGCAACACAGAGCCCCCCTGCGCCTCAGAAGCCTCCCGCCTGCCTTGGGATCCAGCATCGAGGTGCGGGTTGGTGCGCCCTCAAAACGTGGTACCTGGGGGCAATGTACCTCCCTGCCCACCTCAGCCACACCACTGGGAAGATCCTGCTTCAGTGACCAGGGTAAAGGCAGAAGGCCCGGCTCCTAGAGCTTCCTGGCAGGCCTGGAGGACTCGCAGTTCTACACCCACATTCCATTCTGTTTCCCAGAAGGTCTGTGGGGAGGGGCTCAGTGAAAGAGCCCCTGCCTTGAAAGAAAGGGGGCCCGGGTTCAAGCCCCACCATCTCCAGGCAGGTCCATCTTGGAGAAATCCTGGAGAGCTGTTGCCTGCCAATGGTCAGAAGAACGGGCCCAGACGGACCTGGGGGCTTCCTCCTCAGGAGCTTCCTCCTTTCCTTGCCCACAAGGCTAAGGTGCAGGCCCAGACTGTGAGGTCCTCAATCCAAACCCCAGGGCCCCCAATATGGTTCTGCTGTGGCCCACTCCCTCTCCATATTGGCTTGGATGGCAGATCACCCACCCCAGCCACCCACCCACTTGCTTGGCCCTGACCGGGCACACTGCCTGGCCTACCCCACTTGCAACTACCACTGCTCTTCCTTCTCTCTCTCCATCTCTCCCCCCCAACTGCTGCTGCTATGGTAAAAATACAGAGGAGTGCAGAAGAGGAAGTGCAGGGAGGAACTAAGAATGGGGGCCTAGACTGGAGACACTCCATGCCGCCCCTCTCTTCTCCTCCGCACATTTCCTCAACCACTTGGGCGTGTAGACCTTGGAACCATGAGAGGGGGTGGTGATGGCATGCAGGTGAGGAGACGTGCACATGCTGGGTGGGGAAGCTCCCAGCCTGATTCCTCCTTCAACCGATTAAGCACGCAGACACCATCTATCCTTCTCAGCTCCAAAGACTATTCCCAAACTTGGCCATGTTATGTAATAGTGGGATTTTAGGTTTTGAGTTTTGAACTCTGGCCTTTGACCTGTATGGTGAGGTTTTGCTGAATATGTAGAAGTAACTTCGAGAGAAAAACATGCTTTCCTGTGAGCTTTTGTACAGATATCCGAAATGCCTACAGTTGCAGTTTGTACCAGCTAAGAGGAACTGTTTAGACTAGGCACCAAGGATGCCTAGTCCAAGGATCCTTGTCAAGGACCAAGGATGTAAGTTTTCGGGGCAAGTTGACATGTAACATTCAGCAGAGTACAGGAGGCGGGTAGAAGAACTGGGGGCAAAGTAACGTGTTGTGGGTAAAAAGGTATATAAGCAATGTTTATCTGATGCTCGGGGCCAGTTGTTATCTGTTTAGCTCACAAGAGCAACTGGACCATTGTAGCTGCAATGTATTGTTGAATAAATTTTTTTAAGAAAATCAACCCCTGCTCCATATCCGTGTCATTGTTGGTAATTGGGCACCATCATATAATAGCCATATGTCCCCCAACCCCCTTTCACAGCCCCCCTAACAGCCCGCATCCCGATGGAGCCAAGTGGTGAGTCGGCCCAGCTCTTACCTCCTCCCTGATCAGAGTCAGGACTGCCATCTTATCCGACTCGCTGAGGCAAATGGAATCCAAGGGGCTCTCGGCACCGCCCAGCGTGCCCACAGGCGCCACCCCAGGGCCTTTCTCGGTGGGACTCAGCTCGGAATTGCCCTGCAGGAACGTAAGAGCTGGTTGAGGATACAGTTGCCCACTTTTAAATCAGGTTGTTCTAGCTAGCTAGTTGGTGACGTTTGTCCAAACGGGTTACCTCAAATCCCCTGTACACTAAACTGCCAAATGGGTTTCTGCAATTGAAGGTATTACAGCCAGCATGACCAAGTAAGGCAGGAGACGCCTTAGAATTCCAAACCCCAGGCTGAGACTCAGGGCGCAATCCTACACTGAGTTAGGCCTGCATAAGCTAAGCCAGCACAGTTTGGCCTGCACAAGGGACACCGTGAAGTATGCCTGGACCACTGTTGGAGTCAGAGAGGCCAGCACACAGACGTGTGCCATCCCCCCTGACTCCGAGAGTGGTCCCAACGTGCTCTGTGGTGGCCCTTGTGCCGGCCAAACTGTGCTGGCTTAGCTTATGCCGGCCTAACTCAGTTCAGGATTGCGCTCACAAACTGGTTCAGTGCTCCAATCCCCCAAACCCCCACTAACTCCTGGAATAAACAAACCTCCAAGAGTGAGTTCTTCAGATCCTGGAGGGAGGGAGGATGGTGTAGTGGTTTGGGAGTTGGTTTTAGACCTGCATGAACCAGGTTCAAATCCCTGCTCAGCCATGAAGCTTCTTGGGTGATCTTGGGCCAGTCACCATCTCCCAGCCTCACCTACCTCACAGGGTTGTTGTGAGGACAAGAGGAGGAGAGGGAACTATGTACACCATCCTGAGCACTCTGGAGGAAGAGTGGGATAGAAATGTCAAAAAGAAATGAATAGATGCTATCTGAAAAATCTGTCACCCTGCTTATTTAACTTATATGCAGAGTACATCATGAGAAAGGCTGGGCTGGATGATTCACAAGCTGGAATCAAGATTGCTGGGAGAAATATCAACAACCTCAGATATGCTGACGATACCACTCTAATGGCAGAAAGTGAGGAAGACCTAAAGAACCTTCTGATGAGGGTGAAAGAGGAAAGTGCCAACATTGGCTTGAAGCTCAACATCAAAAAAACTAAGATCATGGCAACCACTCCCATCACTTCCTGGCAAATAGAAGGGGAAGAAATGGAAGCAGTGACAGACTTTATTTTCCTAGGCTCCAAGATCACCGCAGATGGTGACTGCAGCCATGAAATTAAAAGACGTTTACTTCTTGGGAGGAAAGCTATGGCGAAGCTAGACAACTTAATAAAAAGCCAAGACATCACCCTGCCAACAAAGGTTTGCCTAGTCAAAGCTATGGTTTTCCCAGTAGCAATGTATGGATGTGAGAGCTGGACCATAAGGAAGGCAGAGCGCCGAAGAATAGATGCTTTCGAATGATGGTGTTGGAGAAGACTCTTGCGAGTCCCCTGGACTGCAAGGAGAACCAATCGGTCAATCCTCCAGGAAGTCAAGCCTGATTGCTCCCTGGAAGGACAAATCCTGAAGCTCAAGCTCAAATCCTTTGGCCACCTCATGAGAAGAGAGGACTCTTCACAAAAGACCCTCGTGCTGGGAAAGATTGAAGGCAAAAGGAGAAGGGGGCGGCAGAGGATGAGATGGTTAGATAGTGTCACCGAAGCGATGAACATGAAACTGGGTGAACTCCGGAAGCTAGTGGAGGACAGGGAGGCCTGGCGTGCTGTGGTCCATGGGGTCGCAAAGAGTCGGACACGACTTAGTGACTGAACAACAACAACAACAATCTGAAAAAACACCGTGATCACTACAAATCCGTCACCGCGGAGAAGTCAGAAACAGCATAAGAGGGTGAGTGAGGGCTGCAACATAAATGCTCTCTTGAGGACACATCTGTCTTGGCTGCTATGACTTCTGGGGAGGGAAGATGAAAACTGAAGGAACTGCCACTGGTGGCATCAGGTGCATGTGCCTGCATAATGTGTAGTGGCCTTGGCTTGGTTAGCGGGGTCTCTCTACGAAATTAATTGTTCTACTTTTATAGCCACATTCGTTACTGAAGCATCTCAACAGAGCTACTGACGTGCCCTTTCTGAGTTCACCATTTCTTCTGAGCGCAAAATGCAGCCTGTGTGTGTGAGTGGGGGGCAGAGCGAGCGGCAAAGCGCATGCCGGCCCTGACTGGCTCCCAGAATAAGACAAGGGCATTATTCGTCTTCGCAATCAACCAGCCTCTCTCTGGCTCTGCCCTTCACCAACCCTCAGTAGCCAATGACATCTTCACAGATCTGCAGAGCGATGCCAAGAACATAAGAAGAGCCCTGCTGGATCAGGCCAAAGGCCCATCTAGTCCAGCTTCCTGTATCTCACAGCGGCCCACCAGGTGCCCCAGGGAGGCACGAGACAACAAGATGCATCCTGTTGCCACTCCCTTGCACCCGGTACCAGTAGCCCACCACCTTTGTAAGGAGGTTGCACAATCCATCATTGCCTATAGCCCACGATGGACCTTTCCTCCAGAAATCTGTCTAATCCCCTCTTAAAGGCATCAAGACCAGATGCCATCACCACCTCCTGTGGCAAAGAGTTCCACAGATTAACTACCCGCTGGGTAAAAAAGTACTTCCTTTTATCTGTTTTAACTCTCCCAACCCTCAGTTTTAGCAGATGCCCCCTGGTTCTGGTGTTGTGAGAGAGGGAAAAGAACATCCCTTTATTGACTCTATCCCTTCCATGCATAATGTTGTATGTCTCGATCATGTCCCCCCTCAGGCGCCTTTTTTCTAGACTGAAGAACCCCAAACGCTGCAGTCTTTCTTCATAAGGGAGGTGCCCCAGCCCCGTAATCATTTTCGTGGCTCTCTTCTGCACCTTTTCCAGCTCCACTATGTCCTTTTTGAGATGCGGCGACCAGAACTGGACACAATATTCCAGGTGTGGCCTTACCATCGATTTGTACAATGGCATGATAATATTGGCTGTTTTAGTCTCAACCCCTTTTTTAATTACCCCAAGCATGGAATTGGCCTTTCTTAATTGCTGCCGCACACTGGGTCGATACCTTCATTGAATTGTCCACTAGCACCCCAAGATCTCTCTCCTGAGCTGTCACAGACAGCTCAGAACCCATTAGCCTATAGGTGAAGTTTTAGTTTTTTGCCCCAATGTGCATCACTTTACATTTGTCTATGTTGAAACGGATCTGCCATTTGGCTGCCCATCCCCCCAACTTGGAGAGATCCTTCTGGAGCTCTTCACAATCTATTCCAATGCTATTCCAGCCAAGGGCGAGCTCTGTCTCTTCCAGAGCCCTAACAAGCCCTGAACCGTGCCCAGGCCACGGTTTGCAAAAACACAGGTCTAAGTCTAATCCGATCGCCTCTGGTTTCCCGGATGTTCTTACTGCGAAGCGCTTCATTTGCTTTGTAATTCCAGTCCCCCTTATCCACGGGCTCAGCACCTGCGGATTCTGCCCCCCATGGATGCCTCCCCACACCTCAGAGGGCCTCCAAGACACAACTGGAAACAACTTCTGGCCATGCCTGGGAGGTGTGGAGAAGTCTGCGGTCTGCTGCACGGGCCTCCCTGCACCTCAGAACACCAGACGTGACCAGAATTGCAGGCTAAACTGGAGGCTGTTTCTGCCAGCATCTGCGGATGTTATCTTCCAGGAGGGCAGAAGATTTAGCCGAGAGGGTTAATGCCTCCGTTTGCCCGAAGATAACAACTGAAGATCTCAAGGTCGTGAGCTCGAGATTCCCGGAAGTCTGTGTGAGCAGCAGACCTTGTAAACTGCGTCTGATTACAAGCTGAGTTGCAGCTGCCTCGTGGGAGGAGGAGTGTGCTGAACTCAGCTGCGTCTCTGGTGAGAGCAGGGAAGCCTCATCAGCCAGCAGACGACAGACGGGTGGCTAAAGAAAGAAGACTAAATCCAGAAAGAAAGATCTGTATGAGTGTGGTTCTTGAAAGATAGAACATTCTGTAAATTGTAAAAACCTTCGGGTTTGTGAATAAAAGTCTGCCTATGTAAACCGCCTTGAGTTGTAATCATTAGAGAAATCTAGTGACTTTAAGAAAGGCGGTATATAAATACATGTATTATTATTATTATTATTATTATTATTATTATTATTATTATTATTA
>JAJKFI010000214.1:53866-94206 GCA_029204185.1 Lerista edwardsae | reverse complement strand
ATTATTATTATTATTATTATTATTATTATTATTATTATTATTATTATCTGGGAGGGTTTCTGGAATGAACCCCCCACAGATGGTGGCCTTTCCATCAATTTGCACAATGGCATGATAATCTTGGCAATTTTATTCTCAACCCGAATTGGCCTTCTTCACTGATGCCGCACATTGGGTGGACACCTTCATCGAGTTGTCCACCAGCACCCCAAGATCTCTCTCCTGAGCTGTCACAGACAGTCTATATGTGAAACTTTGGGGTTTTTTTTGCACTTGTCTTACATTGAAACACATCTGCCATTTTGCCGCCCATTCCCCCAACTTGGAGATTGCCTTCTGGAGCTCTTCACAATCCCTTCTGGTGTTCACCCCCCGGAACAGTTTAGTGTCACCCGCAAACGTGGCCACCTCACTGCTTATCCCTGTCTCCAAGTCATTTATATACAAGTTGAAAAGCACTGGACCCAGGACAGATCCTTGGGGCACTTCACTTTTCACCTCTCTCCATTGTGAAATTGTCCATTGACCCAAGCAATTCTTCCCAACCAACTCTTAACCCGTAAGAGGACCTGGCCTCTTATTCCATGACTGTGAAGTTTTCTGAGCAACCTTTGGTGGGGGACCATGTCAGATGCCTTCTGAAAATCCAGGTATATGATATCTACAGGTTCTCTCAATCCAAATGCCTCCTGATCTTTTCAAAGAATTTGAAAAGGTTCGTAAGGCAAGACTTACCCTCACAGAAGCCATGCTGATTTTCCTTCAGCAACACTTGTTCCTCTGCGTGTTTTAGGATTTTAGCTTTAATGAGGCTTTCTACCACCTTACCCAAAACGGACATTAGGCTGACTGGCCTGTAGTTGCCAGGGTCACCGCTCCTCCCTTTTTTTAAAGATTGGGGTGACATTGGCTATCTTCCAATCTTCTGACACTGTGGCTGTTTTAAGGGACAAGTTGCATACTGAAGAGGTCGGCAACTTTGTTCTTTAGTTCCTTAATAACTCTTGGGTGGATGCCATCTGGGCCAGCTGACTTATTTATATTTAATTTATCAATTTGATCTAAAATATCTTCTTTGTTAACCTCTATGTGACTTAATTCCTTAGTTAGGAGGGGTGGTATCTGCTCAAGGTCTTCTACCGTGAAGACGGATACAAATAATTCATTTAATTTCTTTGCAGTCTCCAAGCCTCCTTTTATCTCCTCCTTCCCTCCTGCACCATCCAGCAGGCCAACCACCTCTCTGGCAAGTTTCCTGCTTCTAACATATTTGAAGAAGTTTTTTTTATTCCCCTTTATGTTGGCGGCCATGTGTTCTTCAAACTCTTTCTGGGCCTTCTGTATCAC
The DNA here is from genome assembly GCA_029204185.1 of Lerista edwardsae. Classification (NCBI taxonomy): domain Eukaryota; kingdom Metazoa; phylum Chordata; class Lepidosauria; order Squamata; family Scincidae; genus Lerista; species Lerista edwardsae. The sequence goes on along the minus strand of JAJKFI010000214.1, from coordinate 92,859 downwards.
CTTCTTAAATTTCTTCAGCCAGAGTTTAGGTTCTTTTTTTCCCTCCTCATTTGGGCAAGAGCTCCATTTACGGAAAGAAGCTTCCTTACTTTTTACAGCCTCTCTAAATTCATCAGCCATGCAGGCACCCTCCTGGACCTAGTCAAGCCCTTCTTTCTTTGCAGTATACACTTTCGCTGGGCCTCTACTACTGTTATTATAAACAGCCTCCACGCAGCCTGGAGAGACTGGACTCTCTTTACCTCCCCTTTCAATATCTTGCCTCCTCAAGTGAGGGAAATCTGCCCTTCGGAAGTCAAGGGCTTTTGTGTCAGATTTGCTCGGCCCCCTTCCCCGGACATGTGTGGTGAAACAAATCGCAGCATTGTCACTGTTCCCCAACAGCTCAGTAATATCCCTAACCATGTCCCAAGCACCACACAATATAAATCCAGAGTCACCTGTCCTCTAAGGCACAGTCATTCAACACATCAAGGAATCTGGTCTCTCTTTCTTGACCAGAGCACCAGTCGATATGAGGATAATTGAAGACAACCCTGTCTCTCTTGGTCACCCCCGATTTGTTTCCTCATTTCAAGGTCCCCTTCAAGTTTTTGATCTGGAGGACGATATCACTCCCCCCCCAACACTAGTACATAGCTCTTTCTTGAAAGTTTATCTTGGTTCTCTCACATCAACCTTGTAAGGTAGGTTGATTAAACGACAGGCTCTGGGGTGGCACTCAAACTCCTGCCAAACATGGCATAAGGAGCCAGAAGATTGGGGATGTGTGCTTGGGGGCGGGAGAAGGAAAGCCAGCATAGTTATCACAGAGTTGTGGACTGTGAAGACCCAAGTTCAGATCCTTGCTCAGCTATGATGCTAATAACAAACAATAATAACAAACTGAGGTGACACTGTTGACCATGCTAGAGGATGCAAACTCATTTCTCTATTGGGCAGCAATTTTCAACCTTTGTGCCGCAAAAGGTCTGCAGGTGCGCAGCGAGAGTCTGGAACACAGAGGCTGAAAATCGTGAAACCTTTCTGGATTCTGCAGCTCTGTTTCTGGAGCAACGGGTTACAGTAACAAATTGTCTGGCCGTTTATTACTACACAGACAGTTGCTCTAGAAGCAGAGCTGGAGAACCGGAAAGATCCTCCCAGAAGCCGGAAGTGACATCATAGGAGTAGAAAACCACAGAGGTTGGTGTGCTGTGAGCAGAAAAACAATGGCAATCACTGCTAGTATAGAGGGTGTCCAGGTCTTGTGAAACTTGCTGGAGAAAATCAGAATCCACGCAAAAACAAACCAAGCAATGCTGTGGAGCACAACGGCCGTCTCGGGGCCTCCATGCTCAGGGGGCACAGGACAGCTTGCCTCCCTTCAAGAGCAATGAGTCCCGGGGATTCTGGTGGCATTGGCTATGAATACAGCAAGCAAAGAATAAAGGAGGCAAAACGAGGCCTCCCTTTTGAAGGGCTGGGATCAGCAGCGGAGCCAAAGGATCTGGCACCTGGGGGCATAAAATGCTTTAACACACACCCCGGAGTCAGATGCCCAGAACATCCCCAAGGCGCCTGAGGGGTGGTCTGAGGCAGAGGGAAGCTGCACTTGGCCTCCTTAGAAAGGCATTTCTGCTTTCCACAAAGCCCCTGACCCCCCCCCCCCACTTAGCTGTGCAACTGGCTGGAGTGCAGTGGTGTAGCTAATGGAAGTGTAGCCCGGTGCCAAGGGCAAAATGATGCCCTTGGAAGTGATGTCACAACAGGAAGTGACCACTTCCAGAAGTGACAGCATGCCAGGATTTTTTGAAAAGATCTAAAATGGGTGGGGGAACCCGCATCCTCCCCCCAGCACCATGCCCCCTCCAGCTGCCCCCAAATCTGCAGTCAACCCCCCTCCCCAACAGTGGCGTAGCTAGGACATTTGACACTCACGGCCCATAAATTTTTAACATCTCCCCCTATGACAAACTCATTCATTCATTCATTCATTCATTCATTCATTCATTCATTCATTCATTCATTCATTCCACGTTTTTATACTATCCTTCTTCCAAGGAGCTCAGGATGCTGTGCATGGTTTCCCTTTCTTTTGTCCACTTTATACGTTACCTAAGCCAGCAATGCTTAGATAACAATGCTTACAATGACAGTTGTATTTTTGTTTTCTATATCTTTGGTCATAACCTTTGATAGAATGAAGGTAATTTACTCTGGTTTGTTACATTGTATTCTGCATGAAATTCTGCATCAAATGGCATGTAACATGATGGTATTATTCATACATACCAAGGTTTTCACAGTTTTGGCCACTAGTGTCAAGCTCCGCTTGTTGGCCCCTAAAGCTTGCAGCCCAGTGCAATTGTGTCTCCCCTGCACTTCTTTAGCTATGTCCCTGCTGGGATGCACAAGGGAAAGGGGGAAGGTGTGGCCACTCCCAAGTTTTTCACTGATTGGGCATGCAGGGCACTCTGGCTTACCAAAAGACTGCTGGGGTCGTCTTTCTCCGCCAGGTCACATGACGCCTCCTTACTGAAACCTAGAGAAGAATGAGAGCGGGTTACCCACTGCGTAAGCACCGACAGTTTGGCGGGCCATTAAGGGTGGGGGCAGACCAGGGAGAAGGGCCCTCCAAGTCACAGGGCACAACTCTGCGGAAGTCTGACACAGTTCCTGCGCTTCTCATGCAGACGGTCTTGGGTTCAATCTCTGTAGGTGGTGCTAGGAGAGAGCCCTGCCTCAAAAGTTTAAGAACTGCTGCCAGTTTGTGCTGGTCTTGAAGCCCTGGAGAGCAACTGCCAGCCTGTGTTGACCCTCAGGTGGACCCTCAGATGGCTTGACTCGAGCAGGCAGCTTTGTCTGTGCAGCTATGCAACTACCTGGTCGCCTACGATGCATGCCAATGAGTGGGACAGAAGAGGCAAAGACAGCCACTTTTTCTGTCTTGGGCCAACCCTGCACTTGATCCCCCCCCCCATGCACAGTGACCGAACAGGAGAGGCCCTCTTTGCGCCGCGATCCCCCACCTTGCTCCCCTGCTGACAGCCCTGGTCTGACTGCTTGGCAGGAGGAACAGCTGCTGTTTCCCCAGCCTCCTGCAGAGCCCCATCAAGCCTGGCTGCTCACTGCTTGCAGCGGCCAAGAACAGCTGTTTCTCCCGGCAGAATGTCAAGAATGCGAGGCGCACCCCAGTTGGGTCTTGACGCCGGCCCAAAACGGGGGCTGCACATGTCCTCTTCTATTCTTATCTGCGAGACAAACGAAAAACCTTCTCCATCTGCAAGCAAGACGCGGGGAATGTGCTTTGCAATCTTCCAACATTCAGCCTTCTGATAGCCTCCTGGGTCTTGCATTATTGGCAGAGGTGGGAGAAAAAGGCGATAATGGGAAGGTTTGTAATCTGTGAACCCCCCTTCTCAGTAGTTCTAGGAAGGGTCAGTGCTGGTACGTCTGGGAAGCTCCTCCCTCTCATGCAGGCAGGCCAGATGACAGAAGACTTGCAGGGAGGGGAGGGGCTCCTGGATCCCCAGTCCAAGAGAGCCCCGAGAGCACCCTCCCCATCGTTGACTCTTTGGATTTGCTTGGTTACACCCGATGCAGGCCAACGTCTCCGGATGCTGTGGAATCTTCGGCATCCAATACTGAATGCTGAAGGGACTAACCCAACTCTCCCAACTATGCTAAAATGACAACTATATGGACCAAAACAGTATAAACCCATAACCCTATGAATAACAGAGAAAATAGAGATGCCTCAGTTTCCCGGGCAGGACACTGACCCTGCCTGGAACAGGTTAGTACAAACCTTCCCATTCTCCAGGAGTTCCAGGAAGGATCAGTGTTGGTACATCTGGGATGTACCCAGTGATGTCATGCAGGGGGTACGCGGGGGTACGCGAGTACCGGTTCCTAGGATTATGGCTAGCCCCGCCCATTCGCCCGCCCACTCGTCAACTCCACCCCCTGCAACGTTTGAATTTCCTGCACGTTTGAGTTGCCTGCACATTCTCAGAGCCAGGCAGGCAGCGAGCGGAGCCTTGCCTTGCCACTGAAAAATGAGCTGCTGTGGGGTTTTGGAACTGTTGGGTCACTTTAACATGATGCCAGACCTCCTTAACGTGTTCTGGGGGTGCTGTGGAATACTGTCGCAACTGTTGGGCCAGTTTAAAATTGTCTGAGGCCTCAAAAAGGGCTTTTTTCATGTCCCTTCCTGCCACGACCTCACTTCCGGCTTATGACGTCACTTCCGGTGGGCGGGTCCCGACGCGTGCCAATCAAAAGTGAGTACCTGTTCTTAAACCATTTAGATGACACCACTGGATGTACCCAAGCCGTGCCCAAGGAAATAGATCAGGTGGGATTATTCTGAGGCATCCTGAACCACGCTTTGCAGGACCCGTCCGGCAAAGACAGAGTCCCCTGAAGCGAAGCTTCAGCGCCGAGTAAAAGTGTGAGGTGAACTCCAAGTAGCCACCCTGCAAACAGCCTCCAGTGAAGTCTTAAAGGCGACTGACGTAGCAGCCCCCGACGGGAGTGTGTGAACTGTACCCTCTGGAGGAGATGCACCCCTGGCCCCGTAAGCCGCTCCTATAGCCTCCCTAGTCCAACAGGATACAGTGGCGGGCGAGGACCTAAACCCCTGTTTGGAGAATCTGCACTGAACGAAGACAGCCTCTGACTTCCTAAACGGCACAGTTCTACTTAGACAGAAACTGACCGCCCTGCACACATCTAGGCTGTGCCAGTCCCTCTCCTTAGCATGCTCGGGGTTAGGGCAAAACGCGGGTAAAATCTTGCTGACAGCAGCTTGGAATTGGCTGTGGCATCTGCGACAAACGCTGAAGCAGTGGGCATCTCCTTGCTCTCCTTCTTAGCTTCTTAGGGACTTCAAAATTCTTAATGAGTCCCTTTGCCCATAGGAAGATAGCTCCAGCAAAAAGCCTTCAGGGCCCCTGCCACCACCTCAAATGTTTTCTCACTGCCATTTCAATGCAACGGTCAACAGAGTCCTTGGGTAGCTCCTCGGAGTCTGCAGGTAAGACTGAAGAAGAGCCTTGGGCAGCCACAGGAGCATCCACCACAGGTAACATCAGGTGTTGCATTTCAGATGGGAAGGGAATACAGTCTTATGACTATAGGGGCTTATGACTCTCCTTATTTCTAGCTGGGCTGTCCTGCTCTTTCTCAACGAGGAAGCAGAAATGCTCAGGCAGGAGGACCAATCAGGGGGACAGAACAGAAGCTTCCACCTAGAGACAGAACCTGTTTCATGATGCTTCTATAAGCCCAAACCTCCCAGCATTAGTTAACTCCCTCCTCAGAGACAAGCATGTCTCTGGATTTTGCTTTTTTTTTTCTCCCCTGCTTCCCAAGTGGAGACATTTACAGCTCTTTCTAGCACTCCAAGATTAGTGACTTTGACACCTGGCAAGAGACACATTGCTGCAGGCACCCCACAAAGGGACCACCACCATTCCCAGCCTGAACCCCCCCCCCCTGTTTCTAATTTTTTTTTTATTAGATGCTTCCGTTGCCTGGGTTTTAATTATATGCAAAGGCATCTGCAGAAAATTAAAACACAGGACACAACAGCAAAACTGCAGCCAGGAATGGTACAAATGAATGAGCGGAGAGAGACATAGGAACTATTTTCTGGGGTTTCACCATCCACCAAAGAAGTGGGGAAAAAAGGCTGACGGGAGGCTTGCACATCGAATGCTAAAAGCATTAACAAACTGGGTTGCCTGAAGCCCAGACAAACAACTGGATGATCTTCATTCAACAGAAGACCTGTCCTGCACAAACAGTTTGGATCAAATCCAACAGCCATCTACTACTCCCATCGTTGCCCAAACCAGCTGTTCCTGGGGAGCCCCCAAAGTATCAGGAGATGAAGGCCACAGCCCTCTCCAATTATTCATCCCTGTAGTCTCTAGACTCTGAGGCTCCATTCCAAACTACCAGGATTAATAAGAAAACTAGAACCTGCCTGGATCCGGCCTACGTCTAGACTACCTAGTCTAGCATCCTGCTTCCAAGAGAGGCCAATCAGGTGCATCCAGGCAGCCCACAAGCAGAGAATGAGGGCAGCAGGTGGCTTGCCTTCAGCATCTGGGATTCAGAGGTACACTTCTCCTGACGGTGGAAGCTCCTTATTGGCATTGCTGTTAACAGCAAAAGAGGGTCTTTTCAACTTTCAGGATAATGATGGGGTGAATTCTGGAAAAGGGTGGTGATGGCCCAGACGCGGGCTTTCAGGAATCTGCTCCTCACCAATCAATTTCAGACAGAACTCCACAGGGCACTGTCCCCTCTCACCACCTCCTTTCCACTTACACGATGGCAGGGAAGGCCAAGATGAGTACCATAGTATGGCCAAGTCCTTAGTTCCGGCTGCAAGAATGCACAGCGCCAAGCTTGCATGGAAGCATCTATTGTCACTGGGTACCATGGGAAGTGTGATTTGTTGTAGTTCCAAGGATCCCTAGATGCTGTCATGTCAGCTCGCTGGAACAACCAGAAATTATGGGAAGCAGGGGAAACTTCATTTCCTGTGATCCCAAGCACTCGGTGATAAAGACACATGGCAGGACCTACAGCCTGAGCATCCGCCACAGGGTCCTTGGGAGCTCTCACTGCTGTCCTACTAAGAACCTGAAGTTATGGCATGGTGTGATGATGTTGACGCCAACATCATCCAGTTAAGCTTCTGAGAATCAAATCCAATGGGAATCAAATCCAATTTTCAGAAGCCTAGCAAACACCCAAATCCATCCATTTGGGGCAGATGTGCATGACAGTAACTCAGCCCCAGTGGATCAAAAGCATGGGACCCATTTGATCCAGCACCTAACTTCTGGAGGGCACCAAGCCTGCAACCTTGAATTGGCTTAATTTGCTGAAGCTTCCGTTGATTATATTGGGGGAGGCTGTCTTAATCGGCAGCTGTGAGAGTCACACACATTTATTATTCCAGTCTACTTCAGTGCTGCTGTGTTCCTGTAACAGGCAACGTCATCTTTGCAACAGACTGCTCTTGTGTGGAGGAGATCAGGACTGGGAGCATGGGGAGAGGGTGGCTGATTTTTAATTTTCTTATTCCCACCATTGCACTGGTAACCTGCTTCTGGCACTGCGTTCCCCTGCAAACCACCGTGGGATGAGGCTGGTGTTTTCACTGGGAAAACGACACAGGAGGGGAAAAAATAAACCCCATCCACAGCAGCCCTGATCAAGACCAGGCCTTCCGGCCCCATGTGGCGGGAGTCCGCCCTGGTATCCGCGGGCCCAGTGCCCTTGGATCTTACTCACTGCAGATGATACGGACACCTGGGCTGGGCACTTCTTGTTTGCCTGTTGCGGGACAAATTCTCGTATCCGTGAATTCGTGTATCTGCAGGAGGTCCTGGACTGGACCTCCACGGATGAAAAGGGCAGACTATATTTGAGGGGGGAAAAAAGAGGCAGAAAAACAGCACCCCACTCCTCAGTGGGCCCAGGGGCCTAAGGAGACCTGAACCGCAATATGGTGACATGGAAATGCCTTGACATCTTTATAGATTGCATCTGTTACAGTCAGCTAAAAACGTGTGAGATTAGCTGACAGCCTCTCAGAAACCCACGTGAGGATTAAAAGCACAAGATAAGAAAGAGAGTGATAAAACCAAAAGAGAGATGCTTCCGTACCTTCTCCCAGGGATGATAATGTATGGTTTATGGCAGACACAGGAACACTGGAACACTCAAAATACTCCAGGTCTTCCTCAGGCTCACCTTTCGCCTCTGACCCAGCTGGCTTCTGACTGGAGGACGTCGAAGCCAGTTTCTCTTCGTCAGTGGCATGCCCGTCCCGACTGGAAAGGTCCGGGAGCTTGGAGACAAGAGCGGAGTCTTCTTCATCCTGGAGAGTTTAAGGAGGCCGTTAAAGAATGATGAGCTGATTGGCCAGGACGTGGCAGGGCAGGCGTGTTCAGGAGGCTGATTGAGACCAATGCCTCAGGTGGCATCTGGCCACCTTTGCTGCTCTGCTTCCCGAGTATGAAAGAGTGGACCAGAGAGGAAGCGTGGAGACACTCTAGCCCACCACTCTCCTCTCCTTCACACGTTCACTCCCTCTCCTTTCAAGTCTAAGAAGTGAGCGGGGAGCAGCAGCAGAGGAAATGGCTGGCGCACTGCCGTCACAGGTGAGTCGTTAGATGCACTCACCTTCCTGTAAAGCGCTGGCCTGCTGCCTGCGGCAGTGACATCCGGTGACACTGTGACTTCACTTCTGGATGCACCCAGAGGAGGAGGCGCTCACTGCGGTGGCTGTGTGCACCCCCCTTTTGAACAGCGGGTGCGAAGTCGCCAGCGCCGCCTCCTCCGTGGAGAATCTGGAAGCGACTGCCATGTGCGTTTGTGGTGCATGGCAGCCACTTCCGGGTTCTCCACGGAGAAGGGGTGCTTGCTGCGGAGGCTCCCCTTTGAAGAGGCATGAAGCTGCCAGCGTCTCCTCCGTTAACCAGGGCAGAGCCTGAGGGGCAGTCACGCCCCCTCAGCTTAGCACCTGGGGCAGGTGCCCCTCAGGCTCCGATCTAGTTACGCCTCTGCCTTCCTGGCTGCCACAGCAAACGGTCCCTCCCCCGATGCAGTTTCAATTATGGTCCCTGCCAGGCCAGGCGGACTGTCAGGGGTCCTCCCGTACCTGATCGCAAACGTCCAGGACTAGGGGCTGCGCTGGGTATTTCTTCACCTTGCAACCACTCCTGCAAAGAGGAAGGGAAAACAGCTCAGAGTTAGATTTGCAGGTCCTTGGAAGCAGGGAGTGGAGACAAGGGGGTAGGGAGAGACACCGGGGTGGAGAAAGGCAAAAGCAAAATGAAACGTAGCCTCAGCCCTTGCAGCTGGAGCAGGCCAGAAAGACACCATCAGCCACACCCTTTCCTAGAGAGAGACCAGCAACATCCGTTACATTTGGGCACATTTTATTCCACAGAGATATCCCCAGTGGTGTCATTCAAATGATTTAGGAACAGGAACTCACTTTTGAGTTCAAATTCAAATGTTGAAAAACACACACACACAAAAACCTGGAAGCAGCCACGGAGCCCGTTAGGATCCGGAACGCTCGTTCTGGTCTGTTCCCCCTGAATGACATCACTGGATATCCTGCAGTTAGAGTCATTCTGCACATTATGCCAGATAAACTCACGCCTGCCAGCAAGTCAGCCGATTCTGGCTCTCTGCCCAGCACACCCAGCCAATATGCACAATTGCAAACTCTTGCTCACTCTTGTGCTCACACACCCCATGTTTCAGTGCATGCTTAAAATATATTAAAATTATTTAAATTAGATTGGGGTATACCTGAAAAAAAAACCACAACCAGAATCTGTGAGGAGGATCCAAACCAACTCCCATTGATTCAAATTATACCTACATTGACACAAATGTGCTTGGGATAATAACTAGGCCACAGAATAGATGCCTTGGATCATAGCAGTGCAGCCAGGATCCCTGCTTATTTACTTGGATGCAAGTCTTAAAAAACAACAACCACAGTGTTAGAATTCAGGCTCGCAAGATGTAGATTTTAAAGGTTTAGAGCTGTCCGTAATCTTGTCTTAATTTATCTGCAACTTGAAGGCACACAGATTCTAAGGCTTAACTATAATACAACTGTGTCTGTATCACACCCTGTTCTAATATAATGTACAAGGGATGCTTCCCCTTGGAATGAGATCCCTTCGTCAGCTCTACAAAAACATTGTCACCAGACCTCAGGGTATGAGAAAACCTAGAAGCTTAGAAGATCTTCTAAGCTTACAACCATGACCACCTAACCACCTCCCTTCTCGTCTGAAAATACTAATTCTGATTTCAGGTATTTTGCAGAGAGAATCAGTGGTTCTCCCCACACATCACCAGATAAGTTTGGGAACCACTGCTCTAAAAAGGAGCAAAGACATTTTACAGCAGTAGTTCCCACACGGTGGCCCCACAGCCAATCTCAGTCAGGCGCCACCATCTTGGACATTGCAAAATCCAAGATAGCAGGGCCCAAATCTCACAAGATCTCATGAGATCCAAGCTGGCAGCACCCAAATCTCTTGGATCTCCCAGGTCGCTTGATCCAGAAACAGGACCTATGCGCTGCACAGAACGGTCAAGCAGTCCCATAAATAAGGAACATCTGAACAGATGACAAGAAAGAAGAAAGGACTGTCTCCCTCACTGCAGACCTTCAAGCAGAGGCTCACCAGCTGGAGATGCTGTAGAAGGATTTCCTGCTACAGGCAGCGGGTTGGACTAGATGGCCTTGCAGATCCCTCCCAACTCTAGGATTCGATGAAAGCGCATGTGCTTTGCTTGCAAGTCCCAGGTTCAATCCCTGGCAGGAAAGTTCCCTGCCTGGAACCCTGGAGACCTGCTGCAAGATAATACTGAGTGAGACGGGCCAAGGGGTGAGGAGGGGGCTCTCTGTGGTTGCTGAAAATTGCTTTTTGGCAGTTAAACGTTGCCTTTTGGTGGTTAAAATATCTGAAAACAACACTGCATTTTGATGCTTAAGATACTTTCCAGAAATCAAAATAGACTACTTTTCCAATTAGAGTAATATTGTGGCTGGATCTGCTGACACTGCATCACCTGCATCACCTGCCCAGTACACTTTTAAAGCATTTCAAATTAATAAAGATGAGAACTTGGACTGAGAACGTAGAATAAAAACACACACCACCACCATTTGCTCTCTCAGAAAGAGCATCGCCCCCAATCCCCCACCCCTCCCATCGGGTCTCTAACAGCCCCGTCCCATCTGCCAGGGGAAGTACCAGGATCCTGGCACCAGCAAGTGCAATGAGGCCGGCAGTGCAGTCGTGGGCAGCAAAGACACCATCCACCAGCACCGGAGGAGCTGGCAGTGTGGGGGGGGGGGCTGGGGCAGGTGGAACTGGCAGCAATGGGGCACGCCAGAGCTCCTCTTTTTGTAAAACTTCCCCGCCCCTTTCCTCTGCTGACCTGCTCCCATAGGGGGGTGTATGCCTGAGGAGACCCACTGGCGCTTTGGGAAGCCAACCGGGAGGTCAGTGAAGGATGTTTTTCTTCCTTTCCTAACCTCCTTGCCTAGCCTGCTCAACAGGATACAGCACCTGCCTTGGAACCGGTGGCGGGAGACAGCCTGGGGCCTAAGCGAAGGCTGTGGGCATATACAGGTGGGCTCGCATTATCCACGGGTTCAACATCCACAGGCTTGAAAATCGCAGGTGCTCACCACCCCCATGCCCACCTGGGTCCAGAGGGTTTCCTGAGACCCGCAGAGGCCGCGCACTTCCTTGGGCCTCAGACTGCCTTACAACAGCATAGAAGGTCGCTTCCGGTTTTTGGTAAAAAACAGAAGTGACTTCTTTTAACAGAAGATTTAGTCGAGAGGGTTAATGCCTCCGTTTGCCTGAAGATAAGAGCTGAAGATCGCCAGTTCGGGACAGCCGGAAGTCTCTGTGAGCGTCAGACCTCGTTAATTGCGGCTGATTAACAGCTGAGCTTCGGCTGCCTTCGGAGTTGTGCCGAAGTTCAGCCGCTTCTCTGGTGGGAGCAGGGAAGCTGCTTATCAGCCAGCAAGAAGACAAATGGGTGGCCAGAAAGAAGGACTAAATCCAGAAAGATCCATCTGTATGTGTGCAGTTCTTGAAAGATAGAACATTTCTGTATAAATTGTAAAAACCTTTGGGTTTCTGAATAAAGTCTGCCCATGTAAACCGCCTTGAGTTATAGTCATTAGAGAAATCTGGTGACCTAAGAAAGGCAGTATATAAATCCAAGTATTATTATTATTATTATTATTATTATTATTAACTGGAACGGCCATTCTGAGGCCCATAAAGGTCATGGGCAGCCTCCAGACCCAAACGGAGTTAGCTCCAGTCCGGTCTGGAGGGTTCATGGTGCAGAATCTGTGGGTTTGAATACCTGTGGAATTTGGTATCCATGGGGGTTCCAGGAACAGCCCCCCTGCAGACATCCAGGGCCCAATGACAACTGCGGGATCCAACCAATGCCCAATTGTTCTTGCCTCCTCTTTCCAATGGTGATAAGCGAAGTAGCTCTGGGAAACCCCCTGCACAGTACTCAAGAAACGCCCCGTCTCCGTTCCCAGCATCTGCTACCTTGAGACGCCCGGCTTCTGAGCTAAGCGGCATTTGCACTCCCAGGGACGCAGGATGTCACTACTTTCAGCTTCATCCCAATTGCTCCTTCAGACAAACTATTCCGGATCTAAGAACTGTGGCTCTGCAAGTTGGCTGGTGGCCTTTGGCCAACTTGGGCTGATACATCCCAAGAGAGGGCAAGGAATGACACTCCCCGCACAGTGGTGTCTCCTGGCTTTCCTTGTTGCCAGGGCTGGCCCCATACTTGAGGCAAACTGAGACAGCTGCTTCAGATGACAGACTGACCCAAGACACCACCTGCCACCTGTCCCACCCATCTCCCCTGCGCCCCTTCTCCCGATCCGACATCCTAACCCACCACTCCCCTCCACGCATCCTCTTCCGCTCTGCCCCCGCTTTCTTTTGAAACCCAGGAGTCCAAGGAGGAGCAGCAGTGGCAGCTGAAGCGCCAGGCAATTGGGAGCCGCGGCTGATGCATCCACTTCGGCTCCAAAGGGCCGCCAAGGAGAGGAAGCAAAGCACCCACTTCCACTGCAAGGCAGGATGTGACAGGAAAGGCACAGCACACAGCACAGAAGACACCACCCCAAGCGCACCAGGGCTGGAGAGTTGCTCATGCAGGCAAGACACACCGCTCAGGCAATCAAACACAAGGAACAACGGCAAGCTGAACCATCTCTTAGGCCAGGGGGTTTGCAGCAGGCTTGCGAACGTCATCTATGGCGAGTCAGAACTCCAGGCAAGCAGCCAGGGCAGAGGTCAGAAATCTGGGGTTTCAATTACAGGCGTGCTCCACAGATACTGGGCCATCTATTTAAAAGATAGGGGAATATTAAACAAAGCTTCTTTTAAAAAAAAACACCTTGTTGCAGCAAAACCATGGATAATCCCCTATCTTTAAAACGGCGTCCCCAGTACCCATGGTTTCAGGCATCCTCCAGGAGGGGGGGGATTCTGAATTGGAACCCCAGCAGATATTGGGGCATGCCTGTACTGGCACGTGGAAGCAGATAGGCTTGTCCAACATTTCTCAAACTGTGAGGGGGGGGCATCACCTGATTTCTGGTGCGTCCTGCAGAGCCTCCAATTAAAAGAGGGGCGATGGAAAGATCAGACAACTACTTGCACCTCAAGCCCGGAGGTCATTCAAAAATCAAAGAGCTGCTAAAATGCCCTGCAAAAAGCTGAGCTTCTGCAGCTTGTGTAAATAGAGGGAGAGAAATGTCTGAGCGTCTTTTTTTTCTTTTTCCAAGTCCATCAGTGACAGGGAGTGGGGGGGGGCGGTGAAGGCGGGGGCACATCAGCCCCTCAGGACTTGAGGCTGTTCATTAGGGCTGCCTCATGACAAGAAATGGATCAAAGGTTTATTTTGTTTCTTTGCATAAATAAACAAAACATTACTTGTCAATAAATAAAACTCTTTCTAGATCACCTTTTTAAAAGTCTAGGGTGGCCCTGACAGAGCACAGGGTCTCAAACTGGGGAGTCACCCCAACCTAGGAAGCACTGGCACTGCTCCCTTAAGGGTGGGTGCCCATCCTTGGTGCCCCCCCCCCAATGTTGGCAGTGACACCAGGGGTCACACCAGTGCTGGGGCAAAAAAGTTCTATTTTAAAATTGAAGCCCCTTACCGGGAGGTTGCTACTGCTTCCTGGAGGGTGCGGGGAACCTGCGGACCCCTCTGCGAACTCCCTCTGCCTCTAAAGGTAAAGGTTTCCCCATGACCGAATGGTCTAGTCGTGACCGACTCTAGGGGGCGATGCTCATCTCCCTTTCTAAGCCGAAGAGCCAGCGTTTGTCCTGAGGACAAGTTTCTGTGGTCATGTGGCCGGCATGACTCTACGCTGCAGCGCACGGAACGCCGTTCCCTTCCCACCAAAGTGGTCCCTATTTATCTACTCACATTTTTATGTGCTTTGGAACTGCTAGGTTGGCAGGAGCTGGGACAAGCGACGGGAGCTCACTCCATTATGTGGTCTCAAACTGCCAACCTCCCGAACAGCAAAGTCAGCGGCAGCGGTTTAACCCGCACAGCCACCATGTTAAACCGCAGGCGCAGAGCCGAGGAGACCGCATGGCCTGAATTGGGGCCATATGGCCTCGAGGTGAGGCCCTGGATGCGGGATGAGGCCCTGGACACTGGCCTGCCCACATCCAGCCCACGCCCCTCCCAGAATCGCCCTCCCCCTGCCCATTCCCTCCCCCGTCCAACAATGGCGCACCAGCATCAGCCAACGGGAGGCGTGGCGTGGGCACAATGGGACCGGCACTGCCTGCAGCGCTGGTCCCGTTGCTTTAGCGCTGACACGGGGGTGCCTCTTGGGGCCAGGTGCACAGTGGCCGCGCAATACCATGGCATCACCGCTGCGCACCTTTCAGGATTGCGCTGCCCAGCTCTGGAGGGCTGGAATAAATCGATGCCGACAGGGCTATCCTAGTTGAACTAAACACCATAACTCAGGAGGTGGCATTTCCATACGTGACCCAAGCACAGAATTTCAGCTTTTTCCTTTCAGCCCAGAGGGTACGTCTTCCTGGCCCATTTAGCCTCAACTCTCTTCTCTGAGGGTTTGCCTGCCATCCTATGCAGAGGCAGCCTGTTTGCCTGTATTGTGTCCACCACCACCCCAAAAAAACACAAGGCTTCACCCAAACAGTGCCTTTTCAGTATGCCACGCAGGAAGGGCTGTACTGAAATCCTTTGGTGCCCATGGTGAAGCACTGAAACGGTTCTCATCCTTCCTGTATGGAAGGCTTCAGTGATTGAGACTCTTCAGTCTATAAAGAAGGCGCCCAAGGAGACATGACCGAGACATCTAAAACTATACATGGGATGGACAGATCGGAGTTTCTCTCTTGCAGGGCAGCAGAACGGGGACATCCACTGAAACTGAGAGGCATGAGCGTTAGAAGAGACAAAAGGAAATCATTGATCATTGCGGCCGCTCTTCTCTGCACTAAGACAAGAACAGGTAAAAAATATTGCTGCCACCCTACACAACGGAGACTGGGATCGCTGAAAGAAGGACAGGTTTACACTTGAAGACGCTCCAGCCATTGTGAGCCTGCCGCCATGTGTGCTGCCGACACAATGACTTGGGACACGGAGACGGACTGTAATTTTTTTTGTGGGTGGAAGCACATGTCTAATGAGATCGGCTTGGCTTTTATGCCATGAAAATCCCCTGCAAACCGGCATGCCGTGAGAACAGGTGCGAGCGCCTCTCTCCTCCTCCCTTCCAGCACAAAAGCTGAGGCCGAGAGCCAGGTGACAAACTCAAACTGAAAAGGCGGAAGGAAAAGGCACTGCATGCAGCTGAGAAAGAGAGAAGGCCAACAAAAGATCAAAAACCAAACGAAAAGGAACAAGAAAGAAAGAAAAAGTACTTACAACAGAAAACAGAGAAATTTCACTTGTTCAGTAGTCCTGATGCACAAAAAATGAACAGACAAGAAAGACAGGCAGAGAAATGGAAGGGGGGAAAAGGTGTGTGAAAGATCTGGATATATTTCTTCGCTGGAGAAATGCAGTTATCCTATGAGTGGGAAGAACATGCAAAAAGGAGATGTGGCATATGCTTGTGTCCTTAGAAGAGATTTCCTTCTCCCCCCCCCAGCATCATTTGAAAATGCACAAGTGGACACTTGTAATCCAAGTTCTTGAGGAACTCCACCATCATTTTAAAAGAAAAACACTCTAAGTTTCTAGCCCTCAAGATATGCTTGAAGAACATGAGTCCTGTTAACATGCGGTCTGATCCTGAAGCAGAATTCAACTCAAAAATTCACTCCATCTGCGCCTGACCTAGGAATAGCAGCACTGTTCAGGTGGGAGAGTCTGGGCAAATCCCAGACCACACCACCTCTGCAGGAAAAACAGCAGCATGCTTAAGGCCACCTGGTAAATCTGTGGCAGAGATGAGATTTGGACCGGGAAGGGTTGGCTGGCACAAGAAAGGGCGCTTTTGAATAGGGAAGTCCTGGATTTTGTCCCCCTATTATCCCTTCCTTGGAAAGAGGAGTCCTGTGAACCTAAAAGTCTGCTACCTTAGGTCAATGGCCATCTCCCAGTTTAAAAGGGATAGTAAAAGAATATGGTTCTTTTAGACAGCTATTGAAAATGGCTGAAAAACTCTTCTGGCTCTGTGGGTCTATTTCTAGGGCAACTGTCTGTAGTCTGTCCCTTTTCCTCCACCAGCTCTGCTAGTGGAGAATGAGGGACAGATTATTTGTTACTACAGAGTTGCCCTAAAAACAGACTCACAGAGCCCGGAAGATTCTCCCAGAAACCGGAAGTGACATCACAAGAGCCCTTTCATTTTTACCTTATTCAGAGAGCAATCCTAACTTGGAGTTAGGCCAGCAAAGTTGGGCTGGCACAAGTATGATTGGACCACTATTGGAGTCAGAGAGGCCAGCACACAGACGTGCACCACCCCACTGACTCCAAGAAGGGTACCAAAGGGTGGCCCTTGTGCCGGCCAAACTTTGCTGGCCTAACTCCAGGTTAGGATTGTGCTCTCAGAGACGGCAAGTGGGGCTACAGTTTCTGCTTCGGATATGTTTCCCCCTCCCATGGGCCAGAAAATGTGGCAGCCTAAAAGGGCACAATCCTAATCAACTTTCAGCACTGGGGTAAGAGAACAAACCTTCCCTGACCTTGAGGAGGCCTCCGTGACTACGACTCCCCTGCAGGATGCAGCACAGGCCCCATTGGCAGAGCTAGGTCAGTGCTGGAACGATGGTTAGGCTTGAGCCCTCAGGCCAAGCCGTGGGGGGGTAGGTCATAACTTTCTCTTTACAGCCTCAAATGACAGGCATCATTTGCTTGCATTCAGAAAGTGGCCCATTCCCCGATCCTGGCACCTCAGAGCTGTCATTCTCTCGACATGTGGCAAAACCTTTCCCAGGCTATATCATTTGAGACTACTGCAGGCTTCACCATGGAAACCAACCAACCCCACATATAGAAAAGTAATGTACAAGGGAAAAGGCAAGGCTAAAACCTTTCTCCTTGGCAGGCTAATTTTCTGGGTGATTTTAAAACATGGCTTTATACACAGGTTTTATACGTGAATCACGCACACAAATATTTGTTGTCCGGCTTTTGTAGTGGCAAAAGCTGACAAAAGGAAGAGTTCAGAGCAAAAAAAGGACAGTCGCCCCTGAACACCTCCCTGCACCCCAGAAACAAAATGGGGAACAGGAATCGCTCAGCAGAATGCCACGTACGTGGGCAGCCCCCCGGCACTGCTCAATGGAAGATTCTTGGGTCACGAGGCTGGGAGAGAGAGGACGGCACAGGGCTAAATTATCTGAGCCTGCCACTCACAAGAGTGACTGAGATGCACACTTCCTCGTCTGCTCCAATGTTCAAACTTTTGATAAAATGCGGCACCACTTTCTCCTACTCCCCAATTAAAACTGGGAGGATGCTTTGCTCATACACCCAAAAAGCTTTACTTCAAGGCAGTAGTTCCCAAACGCCACTGGGTCACGCCCCCCCCCCCGCAGCCTCCTCAGCCAGGGGCTGCTATCTTGCATCTCACAAAATCTCAGGAGATCCAAGATGACGGTGCCCAAATCTCAGGAGATTTTGCGAGGTCCAAGATGGCAGCACCCAGGGAAACAGGTGGGGGCCAGTGGGGACTTCCTGCGGCACCCTAAGGCACTGCAACGCAGACTTTAGGAACCCCTGCTTTAAGGGTAAGACAGACCTGTTCTCGGAGCAGACTGCGTTTATGTGCAAGTCACTGCTCTGGGCAAGCCTCCAGACTGGATGGTGGAAAGAGAGCAGTGACTCATGCAGAGGTAAGGGGTGGATTTGTGGCTTAGTGAGAGAGCATAGACCCCGCACACAGAAGGTCCCAGGTTCAATCCCTAGCAGCGCTTAGGTGGGACCAGGACATACCCCTGCCTGAAACCGTGGAGAACCCTGCCAGTCAGCATAAACAATATTGAGCTATATGGACTAGTGATCAGACTCAGAAGGAGATGCAACAGGCAACCTTCTCCTCGGATGAGTAATTGTGGTTCATCTCTGTACTGGGAGCAACTGAATGCCCAAACAATGTCCGTTTGGACAAGGGCAGGGCACAAATTTCTGCTCCCCCAGCAGCAGCTAGCTGGAAAGAGGTCAGGCCAGAGCAGTGAATCATGGAGAGAGGCAACGTGCACCTTCCCATTTCAGTGGGGCTTTGCTTTATGAATTATGTTTCAGAATCTTTACATTGCACAGTGGGTCCTCATTAGCCACAGATTCAATATCTATGGATTGGATACACCACAGGCTGACTCCGTGGTGAGAGGAACCCCAGAGGAGCTCTGGGATGCAAAGTCTTGCGAGTCGCAGGGAGGCTGCATGCTGGATGCAACCTCTGGTCATGCCCGGGAGGTCCTTTGTGGGTCAGACCACGGATCTGATTATCCACTATTTTCAGTGGAGGTGCCACGGATACATAACCAGGATGTGGAGTGTAGCTTTGCTGCTGGTGCAAGGCACACAACTGCTCCTGCCTCCTCGAGAGCCACCATCGCTCGTGTCTCAGTGGCCGAGCACCAGCTGTGAATGCAGAAGGTCCCGGGGGTGATCCCTGGCACCTGCAGGTTGCACTGGGAGAGAACCTTCCCTGAAACCCTGGAGAGATTGGCCACGTGTCGAGGAAACACTGAGACACAGGGCCCAAGGGGCCAACTCCCCTACGCTGCGAGGCCCCGGGCCCAACCACCACTCACGTTATCAGCCGCGACTTGGCCTTCTTTGGAGAGGCTGAGCCCGTCCTCCGTTTGTCCCCGTGGCCTTCCACCAGCGCCTGCGACTCCAAGATCTCGTTGAGGTTGTTGTCTGCAGCAGCCGGGCAGGGGTCAGCACCTACACTGGCCAAAGTCTTGGTGGGCTTGAAAGGGTCTGCGGTGTCAAAATTATAGGACCCCTTTGGAAGGGTCGGGGAACTCTGGACATTGGACCTCCCTGCAAACGGAGCAAAGTTGGGGTCATCCCATGGGCGGGAGTCGACTGGCGGGGGGGTCTTGGGGAGGGGCACCTCAAGCATCTGCTCGGCATCCTCAGAGGGCCGGCTGCTGCCCCCTCTCTGCCTCTTTGGAGACAACTTGCTGCCGGCCTTCCTGGCGCTCTTTTTTGGCAGGGCTTTCTTGGCCTCGCCGTCCTCCGTCCCTTCTGCAAAATCAAATTCTAGCTTCACAGCCCGACCCTGGAGCTCGGCCACCGCCCCCAAGCCAGACTCCTGGGCCCCGCTGTCCGGGAGAGTAAAGCCTTGCTGAGTGGCCGGAGGAGAGTTCTGGAGTTTGGAACCTCCCGTCGCGAAGGGGTTCACATTGTCATGGCAGGTCTCTGGGTCAAAGTGGTAGGAGGCTTTGGGGACGGGGCTGCTGTCCGTGGCTGTTTCGGTATCCGGGTTCTCCCCTCCCATTTTCTTCTGGAGGGCCGCTGGCTTTGCCCTTGGCAGCTTGCTCTTGCTGGTCACCAAAGCCTCGCCGCTGTTTGGCTTGGGGTCTGCAGGTGCTTCACTGGGGACAGGGAGGTTGTCCTGGAACGTCACCTCCTGCTGCTCGTCTTGAGTAGGCACGGAGCTCGCTGGAGTTCGATGCAGATCCCACCTCTCCGGGGACGCCCTCACCTCTGTGCTGGCTGGAAGCTGCTCTGCAGACAACTCTGTACCCTGCGCAGAGGGAGTCATGGATGAGCCTGTGCAGAGCCCGCGGTCGGCTTCAGAGGGAAGCGGCTCGTGGACCAGTGCGCCTCCAGCATCTGCCTGCAATTCATCCTCTGCTGCGGCTGAGCCCTCGTGTCGCAACCTCTGCTGCAAAACGCAAGCCACTAACTGCACATCTGGGAAAAAGAAAGGCAGAAGAAGAGGATTAAGAACGTGCCTCCTCTGGCATAATTGTTCCAGGGCAGAAAAAGAAAGCTGACGAGACAGTCACCTTGCTGGAACGAAGCAGGTTTTGCAGTGGTCAGTGCCTGGATGGGGGGTGGCCTTGCAACCCCCATCTCCGTGGCCTTGAATCCCATCACAGGACATGAATGCAACTGAGGGTGCAATCCTAACCTGTGCCAGAACGTCATAGGCCGACGGGCCTGCACTGGCAAGGGAACATTCAAGATGCGCTTGCTCGGATCTGCACCCACTATACAGCAGGTGCAGGTCCTAACGACTGCATCCCACCTCCACCCACCTCCCGGGGCAGCAGGCCCCCCTCCCAGCAGGCCCACCCCCACCCAGAAATAATTATAATGTACATTTTGAATAAATACCACATCACACTGCTTTCTGCACTTCTATTTTTGGAAAACACCAAAGTCTGCCAAAAAAATAAACCCATTTTCTCCCACATCCGGCAATAAAGGTTATAAATATATACAAAAATGTACGTCCTGCATCTGCAGCATTAAGGCTGTACTGCTTCAGATTACAGTCGGAGACTCTCCACATAAAAATATTCCATGCACTCAGGAAACCAGTAGGTCCGGAGAAGAGACCAGAACGGAAGTTTCTCCAACGTTCCAGTTTTCGGCTGCAAAGAGATTTCTTTTTCCTGGGCCAGACAGTGAGATGGGGGTGCCTAACAGAGGCACAAGCCAGACCCAGGAGAACGTCTGTCCGCCACGCTTCATTTCAGCTGCAGAGGAGTGCAGCAGTTTGATCAGCAAATGATTTTCCTACATTTTTTTCCTCAGGTCTTCCCTTCCTTCCTGGTCCAGTAGGCAGTAGCCTTTGTGTTTTGCGGCCACAGAATAGATATTTAAGTGGAAGCCACATCCAAGCCCAGCTCTCTGAGAAGTACACCTGCATAATACAGATGTTCAAACCTTCGGGCCTCATTCGTGTGCTACATTCTTCCATGATCTCTTACGGGTTTGGCCTGTCTTTGAGGCCAACTGAGAAATTGCTGAATGGATTGGGAGGAGAGGGGCCTGCCTCCATCTTCTATCCGTCCTCTGCTCCTCCTCTTCCATCTTGTTGTTTGGATTCAAAAAGTACGAGGGGAATAGAACAGAAGAGAAAATGTGGATGGCTGGAATGTCAGCGCCTTTCCTCCACACTTCCTCTTGCTATACTACTAGCTTTTTGTTACCCGGCGTTGCCCGGGTAACAAAATGATCTTCCAGAGTTTATGAGTTTTGCACCCCTTCTCGCCCCCCACGCCGACAGGGACCAAATCAGGACTCCAACCGTGTCGGGAGCGTCGCAGCTCACCTCGGCGACCCCGGAAACTATGAATTCGACGCCGATTTTGGCCATTTTTGACCATTTTCATGTGGGGGCCCCTGCGCACCCCCACCCCCAGGGCGCTGGGGGGCCCTGCCCCCGCAGTGTTTGTCACCAGGCCGCAAGGCACGCGCATGCCGAGTCTGGCGCCAATTGCTCCAGGCGTTGCAGCAGGGCATGGCGGACGTTGTCTCGCACCCCTTCTTGCCCCCCACACCGAGGGGGGCAAACCTGGACTCCGATGGCATCGGGAGCGTCGCCACTCGTCTCAGCGACCCTGGAAAGTACGGACTCAACGCCGTTTTCAGCCGTTTTCGGCTGTCTTCACGTGGGGCCCCCGCATACCCCACCCCTGGGGGGGGCCTGACCCCTGCATTGTTTGTGGCCAGGCCGCTAGGCTTCCGCATGCCGAGTTTGGCACCAATCGGTCCAGGCATTCCAGCAGGGCATGGCGGAAGTTTTGTCTTGCACCCCTTCTCGCCCCCCACGCCGAGGGGCCCCCGAACCCGGACTCCAATGGCATTGGGACCATCGCCACTCACCCCAGCGACCCCGGAAACTACGGTTCCGACACCGATTTTGGCCGTTTTTGACCGTTTTCATGTGGGGACCCCCACATACCCCCACCCCCAGGGGCGCTGGGGGGGTCTGACCCCCGCAGTGTTTGTCACCAGGCCGCAAGGTGTATGCATGCCAAGTTTCATGCCAATCGGTCCAGGCGTTCCAGCGGGGCATGCGGACATTTTGTTTCGCACCCCTTCTTGCCCCCCCATGTCGAGGGGGGGCTGAACCCGGACTCCAATGGCATCGGGAGCATCACCGCTCATCTCGGTGCCACTGGAAACTGTGAATCTGACGCCGTTTTTGGCCGTTTTTGACCGTTTTCACGTGTGGACCACCATGGACCCCCACCCCCAGGGGTGCTAGGGGGCCCCAACCCCCGCAGTGTTTGTCGCCAGGCCGCAAGGTGTATGCGTGCCAAGTTTCGTGCCGATCGCTCCAGGCGTTGAGGAGCCTATGCGAGACATACATACATACATACATACATACATACATACATACATACATACATACCCACGCTCTTCTTTATATATATCGATTCCCCACTTCCTTTTTGAATTTGGTGTGCCATCCCAGGCACTAGGAGATCTTGGGCTGGCTGAGTGCTAAATCCTGAGTGGATACCTTGGATCAGGGGTCTCCAAAACCCAGTCAGATGCAGTCCTTGAAAGCCTCAGGCTAAAGAGTTTGGAGACCCCTGCCCTACATGTATAATTCGTAACAGCCCTAATTCAAGCTATAGATCTGGGTGGGGGTGGGGTACTGACAATGGAAGTACTTTGCTCCTGTCCACAATCACGCTAAAGTGACTTCCTAAAGTCACCCTCAATTGTGCATTCTTCCATAAAAATGCACAAGTGGGGAATTTCATATCTAATTTAGATGGACATGGGGAAGGAAAGCAAAACCCATTCATTCACCCAGCTGTCAATACCAGAACTGAGAGGCTGAGGTCAGAACCAGTTTGGTGCCATAATTCTCCCGGGCTCACCTACACCGCAGGGCTGTTGTGAAGATAAAATGGGGCGGGGAAGAAGAAAGCATGTACACTGCCCTAAGATTTTATAGGGAGGGAGGGAGGGATATAAATAAGCTTGCAGCTGAGAAAAGTAGAAAAAACACAGAATCAGAACACCCGTGCAAGAAACAGCTAGAAAGGAGATATAAGAACAGCTAGAGGACTCGGTGCGCATGTCAACACCAAGCATCTTGCTAGAACCACCTGCAGCTGCTAGACAGGAAATGGTGTCATGCATCTGAAGTAACAAACTTCAGGCACAGGAATGCTCGTGCCATGGCAGAACTGTCTGTCTGCAGAGCAGCGGTGTGGCAGGCCAGTGTGCTGCCCCAGGGCACACCGGTTGTCCTATTGCCCCTGCTCTGGAAGTAATTGTCTTGACACGATTATGTCACTGCAATTATTTCCGGAATGTTTGGGCTGAGGCCAACCGCTTCTTCCAAAGCGGCTCAGCTATGAGCGAGGGGGGCGAGGCCCGTGGCGACTGCAGGAACGGCACTGCCGCCCCGGAAGAGGCTGCCCGGGGTCACAGTACCCACCTATGCTCCTCCTCCTCAGGTGTAAGTGCTGCAGAGTGCCACAGGCTCCTTGGCTGGTTCAAGTACAGGCGGCCTGCTCCCCCTCAGTTGTGCAATCTGCTCCTCTCTTGTGAGATGAACATTTCAGGAACTGCCTGGGCCTGTGGCAGAGCTCCTGCTTTCTCAGGGTTTTTTTTTCTTCCTTTTTTTAAGTCGTGGGAAAGGAAAAGAGAAGGAAAAAAGAGGAAGATTTACGATAAGATTTCAACAGGGCGTATCAAGTCAAGGGACCTGACAACTGATCCAGATAGAGGTCTTAATTATTAGGGGAGAGGCCTGGTGTGTGAGTGCATGAGAGAGAGAGAGAGCGAGAGAGAGAGAGAGAGAGCGAGAGAGAGAGCGCATCCGGGCACATGCAAAAACAGATGCATCAACAGAGAAACTGACAGCACCTCAGCTGCACTGAAGATGCCCCTGAAGGCCTAACAGCTTCAGAAATCTGATTTCACGTGAGAAAGATGCCTGCACAGCCACCTCGATGGGGCCTGAGGGAGCCAGGGACAGTCTGTGACTTGCTCCTACCTGGCAGGACACCTGTGTGAGGAAGGCAGAGGGCTGGCCTGGCATCGAGACCGCAGACCACAGCTTCCTCTCGCTTCCTATCTGACAACACTGATGGGGCACTCCAGAATTTTAGTTGGGGGCCTTTCCCCAGAACTACCTCGAGATGCCAGGGACCAAACCCAAAACCTTGAGGTCAGTGGTGTCAGCTTACCGGTACGCTGGGCGGGTCTTCCGGGTGATTGGCAGCGCGCTCGCTGCGTTCCGTTGCGTAATGACGAAAGCCCGCCCGCTGCAGCGGGCGGGCTTTCGCCATTACGCAACGGAGCGCAGCGAGCGCGCTGCCGATCACCCGGAAGACCCGCCCAGCGTACCGCAGCGGGCGGGCTTTCGCCATTACGCAACGGAACGCAGCGAGCGCGCTGCCAATCACCCGGAAGACCTACCCAGCGTACCGGTAAGCTGACACTACTGCTTGAGGTGCACAATGTGGACTGCTGCTCCCCAGAAGCACGTCCTCTGCTGTTCTGAAACCAATAAGAAGCAGCTGCATCAGACCAGGCGTCTCGCTAGCGCAGGGGTGCTTTAATTGCAACCTGCAGGCCGTGCCGGGCCCACCAACACAGCGTGTCTGGCCTGCTGAGCCCAGCGGCATTACAAGGAGGCCCCCCTCCTATTGTCCCCCGCCAGGCACCTTCTTCCTCCTGCTGGATCAGTCAACTGCCCAGGGGGGTCACTCCTGCTGAGAGCCCAGCAGATACAGACAGGCTCAGGAGGCAGCTCCGCAGCTGCTAGTATTGGGCAAATCTTTTTCGCCCATTGCAAAAATTATTTGTTATCTGCCAAACTAATTACACACACACACACACACACACACACACAGTGGGCCCACTTGTATACGGTTCTATGAAACATGCACACGCGTGTGCACACGCGTGTGCACACGCACACACCCAGATACCAAAATCTGTGGATAATGAAATCATGGGGGCGCCACAGGGAGCTGCGCTGGGCCCTCAAGAGGTCACACCGGCCTCCCGGCATCTTCAGAAAGGATGGGACTGGGAGTCACTGCCAGCTCATGCAGTGATGTCATGCAGGGGGAACGCGGGGGAACTCAGTTCCACTAGTTAAAATTAGGGCTGACTCCGCCCACTTCACTCTCCCTCCCCCCCCTCCCAATTCCTCTGCAAAGAGCTTTTCTACTTGGTTGGCTGGCACTCAGAGGGTTAAAGGGAGCGACTCCGAATTCCTAGGGGGGCGAAGGCAGTGATGTCATTCAGGGGGGACCAGAATGGGCGTTCCGGATCCTAACAGGCTCCGTGGCTGGTTCCGGGTTCCCGACAAGTGCCAATCAAAAGTGAGTTCCTGTTCCTAAATCATTTGAATGACACCACTGAGCTCATGCCCAGGACGTCGTCATGTCCGGGTGGCCTCCTGAGGCTGCGGAAGACCCACTCCATGGCCCCTCCTCAGCCTCAGAACGCCTCCGGGATGTGGCCAGAAGCCACTTTCAACTGCATCCGGGAGGCCCTCTGAGCTGGGGCTCGGCCTCCGCAGATGCTCAAACTCGCAGGTGCTGAGCCTAGAGCTAAGGCGGCCCCACTGCACGTCTACCTTCTGTAACTGATCTGGTCCTGCCCACCAGAAGGCAGAGTGTTGTGGCCTTGGCAGCGGAAGCTCTGGGGACCCCAATCTAGGCCAGGAGTGTTTACACTGGATGGCAAAAGCTCCCCAAGCGCTCGGACAGTTCTCTGCCCTGCCTGGAGACGCTGGGACAGGACTTATGCACAGTGGCGTCGCTAGGGTGTGTGTGTGTGTGTGTGTGTGTGTGTGTGTGTGGCGGTGCATTAGAGATGGGGTGATACAACTGGTAAGATGCATTAGAGGTGGGGGTGATACAACTACTGGCCAGAATTGGGAGCATCTTGGTATTTTCAAATAATGCCACGATGTTATATATCATCCAAGGGGTAGTTTAATTGCAGAATGCAATGAAACAAGCCACAGTGAAATATCCTTGTTCTAGCCGAGGTTATAGCCAAATAATCAGAAAAGGAAAACACAACCTGCCTTAGGTAAGAAAAAGTGGATTTCCTTAAAACTGACCAATGAGACTGATGGTTCTGAGAGCCAATGAGATGTTGACATAGCAGGGAACCAATAAGGTGTTAGTAGAACTCAGCTCTCATTTCCACGGATCGGCGCTCGTACAAGAACTCGGGCCCAGTTGTGTGTGTCATCAAGTTGGCGACTGGTTTTTGTTGGTTACTGATTTGTTGGGTGACCTGAACTGTTATATATTAAAATAAATGAAATGGGTTTTAATATATTAAAATAAATGAAATGAAATGGGTTTTACACCAGCCCTGGTGATGCCACTGCATTTAGACTGTGCGTATGACATTGTAATGTATTTTGTATGGTCTACTATATGGGGGTGACACAATGAGCTCTGGTAAGGCTTCTGCATACACAGACTGGGCTCGACGTTCACTGAGTTAAGATCCCATCTTCAATTTTTTGATCCCCATGGTGGAAAACCCAACTACCTCCCCCACCCACCCACATGCACAAAGTAACAGCAAGAAAGGCAATCAGGAAAGCATCCAGCTTCACGCATCTGATACACACCAAAGATTCCAACCTTTTGCAAAGACAAGCAGGGCAGCCCTTGGGCATTCGCCACACCCCCGTCTCACATCAAGGATCACTGCCTGAGCACTTCACGTGCCCATCCCTCTCCCCCACCCCCGCTCGGGACAGGCAAAGTGCTGGATAGGGAGTTGGCCACATACTTCAAATTCCCATGCAAAGCCCTGGTTCATCCTCCACCAGAGAGAGTCTGTTCTCTGCAAAGGACAGGAAAGCACTGCCAGAAGACTTAGGCAAGCAGAGGAGATTCAGAAAAACAAGAGTAACCCGTTACGGCACATCACCAAGGCCAATGCGCTAGGCCACAAAAGGCAGAAAGCAGCTCCATAAGGCTCCCGTTCCCAACCCTTTTGCCCTTCCAAGGAAGTTCTGGAGACCAAAAATAGTGGAATTGGAAAAGGTGCAGAACAGCGCGGCCACAATGATGACTGGGCTGGGGCATCTCCCTTAGGAGGAAAGGCTGCAGTATTTGGGGCTCTTCGGTCTAGAAAAAGTGACAGGATTGAAACGTACAAAATTATGCATGGGATGGATGGATGTTCTTGTCCCTCTCGTGCAATGCCAGAAGCAGGGGACATCCACTAAAACCGAGTGTCAGGAGAGTCAGAACAGACAAAAGGAAATATTTCTTTACCCAGCATTTTGTTAATCTGTGGAATTCCTTGCCACAGGATATGATGATGACACCTGGCCTGGATGCCTTTAGAAGTCCATCACGTTACAAGCCATGACAGGTATATGCAACCTCTGTGTTTTAGAAGCAGACTACCTCAGAATGCCAGATGCAAGGAAGTGGTAACAGAACGCGGGTATCTTGTCTTGTGCGCTCACTGTGGCTGCCACTGTAGGGTCACTGTAAGGTACAGGAAGCCAGACTAGGTGAGCCTTTGGTCTGATCCAGTGGAGCTCTTACGTTCTTATCCAATAGCAATTCTCATACCTTGATGACTACGGTACATGGTGATGATGGAATCCAAGCACTGGTTCACACATGTATCACTCAGTGGCTGCAGCAAGAACCACTGCTTTGCATGTGTGAGCAAGCCATCCTGCACACTCTCTCACACACACTTTACTTTCATATTCTCCCAAATACAGCGCTTCTCAAAGAAATCAATTCCTACATTCACTTGCTGGTCAACATATGCTGATTACCCAAGTCACTTTTACGCACATGTGAAGTGAACTGGAGCCGTTACTACAGTTTTGGCCTTCCTTTGTTGCATGTGGCCCAACTCACTTGCTTGAGCTGTCGAAAGCTATTGCAGGCAGAGGCCAGGCAACAAGATGTTCATGCGCTGCACCAATGGCCCCCACAGCTACAGGGACGGGAACAGCAGCATTCTTCACTCGGATTATCCTCAGTGAAATAATGCAAGGGGCTCTGCAGATGGACGCAGCAAAAGCTGCTTCCTAAGAGAGAAGCCCCCAAGTCACCATGGAGTGGCACCTCGGGTATTTCACCACTGACAACCGGTTGTTAAGTGAGACAGATCCTGCATTTCCTTTACGGCTCTGGGGCTCTTGGCAGCAGGCAGCTTGCACGAAACAGCGCATGCTACCTGCATGAAACATGGCCCCCCCTTTGCCTCCTGGGAACAGAGCAATGTTCGGCAGGAGCACAGGAATTTTAATGGATGCATTAGCCAAGCTCCAATTGATATATGACACACCAACACTCACAGCAGGGCTTAG
Source organism: Lerista edwardsae (assembly GCA_029204185.1). Taxonomy (NCBI): domain Eukaryota; kingdom Metazoa; phylum Chordata; class Lepidosauria; order Squamata; family Scincidae; genus Lerista; species Lerista edwardsae. The sequence goes on along the minus strand of JAJKFI010000214.1, from coordinate 64,490 downwards.
GAGAATGCCGGGTTATTTGTATTCCATAAGAGGCTGCCTTCTGCAGAGTCAGACTGCCAATTTGACTAGTCCAACTTGAGGCAGCCCCCCCCCCAGTCTCAGGCAGAGATCATCCCCCTTACTTGCTATTTCAAGGACCAGGCAGAAGGTAGTTCTCCTAGTAGGTCTCTGGGCAACTGGCAGTAGATGCCCAAGTTTCAAAAGTCTGGATCAGAGCAGCAATGAAATGCTTCTCCCCCCACCCACTACGGGCTGCGGGAAGCCAGAGAATGGCTCCATGCTGAAGCGTGGCAGGGGAACACCAGGAATGGAAGGACTGTGAGCGGGCATGGGGAAAGAATTCTTGGGCTGCGCATGATCTTGAACACACCTCCTTCTTAATTTCAAAGCGTGCGGCTGCCCCCTTCCCACCCTCACCCTTGGATTCCAGTAAAAAACAAAGGCTGAATTTTGCCCACGGTTGTGCTTTCCCAATCTTTTAACTGGAAGGGGCCAGTTAAAATAAAGTCAATAAGTGAATTATGATTCCTTTCCCTACACCCTTGTGCAGAAAGTGCTCAGAGCCAGCTCAAGGCACTTGGCATTCACGGCACACACACAAAAATCCACCTCACCGTCAGTATCAGAAGACAGCCGCCCAAATTGAGCGTTGGGAGAGTCAGAACAATAGAAAGCACTTCCTCACCCAGCACACAACTGATCTGTGGAACTCCTTGTCACAGGATGTGGTGATGGCAACTGGCCTGGATGACTTGAAAACGGGAATGGACAGGCTCAAACGTCCATCACGGATTACAAACCATGAGGGGTACGGTTTGCAATCTGATGTTACAGATTACTGTAGCAGTAGCATCTCTATGGGGTGGGGGAAGTACAAAGTTTTGCAAGGATATAGTGGAGCAGGAAAAGGTGCAGAAGAGAGCGACAAAAATGATTATGCGGCTGGGGGACCTCCCTTATGAAGAAAGACTGCAGCGTTTGGGGCTCTTCAGTCTGGAAAAAAGGCGCCTGATTGAGACATACAAAATTATGCACGGAAGGGATAGAGAGGGATGTTCTTTTCCCTCTCTCACAATACCAGAACCAGGGGACATCCACTGAAATTGAGTGTTGGGAGAGTTAAGATAGATAAAAGGAAATCCTTTTCTAGTCAGCGGGTAAAGCTGTGGAACTCCTTGCCACAGGAGGTGGTGATAGCATCTGGCCTAGAAGCCTTTAGAAGTGAATTGGACAGATTTCTGGAGGAAAAGTCCATTGTGGGCTATAGGCCATGATGGGTTGTGCAACCTCCTTATGTTAATAATAGGCTATGTCAGAATGCCAGGTGCAAGGGAGTGGCAGCAGGATGCAGGCATCTTGTTGTCTCATGTGCTCCCTGAGGCATCTGGTGGGCCACTGAGGTGCAGGCAGATGGACTAGATGGGCTTTGGCCTGATCCAGCAGGGCTCTTGTTCTTATGCTCAATAATTAACGGGGGGGGGGGGCGATTTTGTGCAGCCCTACTGAAAACAATGGGGAACGAGCAACAGTGCACTACGATTTTCTCAGCCTCTCCCATTTCAGAGGAGCTTGCACTGGAGAACTCCCTGGTGGATGGCAACCACAGGACCAGCTCTGCCTGCCTTCAACACCACCCTAATGCCAACGCCCAAGGCAAGCATCCTTGCCTCGCCATGCCCCACTGGGAGCCAGAATCTGGAAAGACAGGGGCTCCCATTCAAGACATTTCAGTTTGTGTCCTTCCTCATCACCAAAATACCCAGCTAAAAGGACTGAATTGACACAGGTTGTTGCAGCTGCTGAGAACCAAGCCTCAAATGGGTCTTCGGGCAGTTCTCTGAACATGGGATGCTGCCTTCCAGAGCAAGACGATAGGGCCGTGAAACTCTCTGGGAGTTTGGGAACCTCTGTAAGTACTTGCAGGGGCCAGGAAATGGCAGCAATGCAATCACTACCATTGTAGTGGATCGCAATTGTTTTTTTAAAAAAACACTTCTAACACAGAGGGGTCTGCAGGGCTCCCCAACCCTCCCGGGCACTGGGGCAGGCAGTGGTAAGTCCCCCACTATGTGGCCGGGAGGGACACAATCACAGGGATTGCACTGCTGCCATTCCCCTGCCCCCACCCAGTGGTGTCAGCTTACCGGTATGTTGGGCGGGTCTTCGGGGTGATCGGCAGCGCGCTCGCTGCGTTCCGTTGCGTAATGGCGAAAGCCCGCCCGCTGCAGCGATCACCCCGAAGACCCGCCCAGCGTACAGGTAAGCTGACACCACTGCCCCCACCCCTTAAGGGGAAAGAGGCAGGGATCTTTGGGAGAGGTCCCCAAGGCACTCCAGTTTGGAAACCCCTGCAACAGGGGTTGCAACCCTATTGTCACCCTTACCTGGGAGTAAGCTCCATTGACTACAAGGTGACTTCTGAGTAGACAAGCACAGGATTGGGCTCCCATTCATCTAACTCAGCCTGGGGAAGATCCAACTCAAGCCTGAGACCCTGGAGAGCCCCAGTGATGCAGGGCCCACAAGACGTGCCGTACGGATCAGGCCCTCTCGGCTCCGTCTGGCTCAGGGTGTCAAACTCAAGGCCTGCTGTTCTCTTCGACCTCTACTCTCAAGGTCCCTCAACCAGAGATGGCGATACATTGAGATAATATAAATATGTATTTTAGACGTATTTTAGGTTTATAGATTATAGATATTATCTATTTTAGATAGATAATATATATAAATTCTTGAAAGGGTCTCATCTTCCCAGAAACTTTAGGTGCCAATAATGATGCTAGGAAAACTAACGCAGGTTGAAAAGTCCTGTGATAATCAGCATGGAGAACATATTGGGGGTGGGAGAGTATTCCATTCTCTCGCATAATGCTCGAACGCGGGGTCATGCCCCCCTTCCACGAATTTGTCCATCACTGCTAGTGGCCACAGATGCTCGATAAAACTTCCACTTCCAGCAGTATTACCCGCATGTGCATATGACTTCCCAGCTCTTAGAGCCTCCCCACACGACACAAAGTCTCACTATCCCCTGTGCATGCACACATGCTGCTAACGCACTCTGCACATGCCCGTGCATTCCTGCATGCTGAAGGAAAACTCTCTCTCCCCGAGCCACACAAGACGCTGGCCTTGGAAGGCACCATCATTTTGTGCCTCTCGGTGAGAGAGTCTGTTTTTCGCCTCGCCTGTTTCTACGGGGTTTGTCTTGCAGAGGGCAGGCACAGCGAGGGCCCTGTGCAAAAGGCGGGTATTGTGGTTTCTGTGACTTGGTGCTGACTCAACCTCAGCTGAGTTCCGGAAACAGCTTCCTCTCCTGACTCTCTCTCTCTTTCTCCCCCACAGCCGTTACATCAGATCTGGCTTTGGGATGTGGGGGGGGGGTGAGAAGAGGAAAGATAAAGACAGAGATGGCTACACAGCCTCAGCCAAGTCATCTCCACCTCCCACACCCTGGTCTTGCCGACCATTTCCTTGTATGCCCCAAAACGAAAGCAGGCCTCAGTCCGGAAGAGAGCCAGGACTGTGTCCAGCAGTGGTTGGGAAGGTGGTCTTCTTAGCCCAGCTCAAATCCTGACTCAGCCACGACACTTCCTGGCTGATGCTGGGCCACCATCTCTCAGCCTCGCCTACTTCACAGGGTTGTTGTGAGGCAAAAGGAGGGGAGGAAGCAGGCACACCACTTTGGGCTCCTTGGAGGCAGGGGCGGACTTAGTCAAAATGGCGCCCGGGGCACCCAACAGAAGTGCGCCCCCATGGGAGCCTAGGTCTACCCACCAGAAGCAGCCCCGGGTAGACCTGGGCTAAACGGAGCACAGGTCTACCCATTGGGACCAGCTGCGAGTAGACCTGGGCTCCCCTCGAGGGAGCCCAGCTCTACCCATTAGGATCGGCCGCAAGTAGACCTGGGCTCCCCATTAGAAATGGCTGCGGATAGACCTGGGCTCCCTTTAAGGCTGGTCCCAATGGGTAGACCTGGGCTCCAGAGCCCAGGTCTACCTGCACAATGTTTCGGGGGCCACTGGCGCCGCCCTAGACGGCCCCAAGATGGCGCCCAGGGCTCTTGCCCCCCCTGCCACCCCCTAGATCCGCCACTGCTTGGAGGAAGGGTGGTAATTTTTTAAAATGTGAAGACAAATGACATTTGTGGCTGTTTAGCCCCAGCAGCCTCCATGGCAGGGGTTTTTAAGAAGGGGGACTGGGACCCAGAAGTGGGTCCCAACCAGACCTCAAGGGAGCTACCTCAGGGGACCCAATTTGTTTGGGGGGCTCCTGATCCTAGATGAGGCGGACTCCACTGGGGCGTGGGCCCCCCTCAGCCCTTGGCCTTGGCTTGCTTCCCTCCTAAAAGTGAGGGCAGGCAGTTGTCCTGCCCCTCTGTGCCCCCTTCCTTCTGGCATTTGGTCCGGAAGGAACAAAGGGGCAGAAGGGCCAGACAGCTGCACACCCCCTACTGGCGATGGCCAGCTTGGAAACAGCAGGCTATGCCCACCTGCCAGGAATGCCACCCTTAGCATCTGTGAGCCACATGCAAGTGACACAGAACCTCCATGCACAGCAGCAGTATATCTTTGAATCTCAAGTGCTGGAGAGTGAGCAGCAGAGACAGGCTGAGGGATGGCTTGGGAGCCGCCCAAAGGCAGCCAAACCGGTCACCATCAGGATACTGGATTGTTTGGACATCGTTATTCCTGCGAGGCATTTTAACTCACACACACAAGAAACCTGCATCAGAGACTAACAACAATAATTACTCTGCATACTGCCTTTTCCCACTAAGGGCCCAATCCTGTCCAATTTTCTCCTGCCAATGCAGCTGCAATGCAGCCCCAAGGTAAGCAAACTAATATCCCCTGACCTCAAGAAGGCCTCCATGGCTATCCCCCACACACAGAATGCAGAACACACCCAGCGGCGGCATTCAGCCGGTACGCTGGGTGGGACTTACCTTTGAGCGGCAGTCCACCCGGGACGGCTACACAAGGGATGGGAAGTTGGACAGGATTTGGCCCTGAAGGCGGTTCACACAGGCCGGCTACACTAAGCCCATTTTTTGATAAACGAGTTTTTAGACTAGTGGTTCCCAAACGTTTTAGCACCAGGACCCACCTTTTTAAATGACATTCTAGCGAGACCTAACTAGCTTTACGAGACATTTAAAAAGGTGAGCTAGAAAGAAACGATATTTTTATTTATTTACCATATTTTATTTATCTGCCAAAAAAAATATATTTCTCATATAATAATGAGGCAGCCCTAATGAATAGCCTCGAGGGGCTTAGGGCCTTCACCTGCCCCCCACTCCCTATCATTGATGGACTTGGAAAAAGAAAAAAAGACACTCAAATATTTATCTTTCTGTATGTACACAAAGGGACGTGGTGGCGCAGCGGGTTAAACCGCTGCTACTGGGCTGTCCGACCGGAAGGTTGGGAGTTCAAGACTGCGCGACGGAGTGAGCTCCTGTTGCTCGTCCCAGCTCCTGCCAACCTAGCAGTTCAAAAGCACCTAAATGCAAGTAGATAAATAGGGACCACTTCAGTGGGAAGGGAACGGTGTTCCGTGCGCTATGGCGTATAGTCATGCTGGCCACATGACCACGGAAGCTTGTCCTCGGACAAAAACGCTGGCTCTACAGGCGTAGAAACGGAGATGAGCACCGCCCCCTGCAGTCGGTCACGACTAGACCATTCGGTCGTGGGGAAATCTTTACCTTTATGTACACAAGCTTGCCAACTGCAGGGGCTCCGCTCTTCGAGCGGCAGTGAGCAGCTCGCTGATTTTGAACTAGCCTCAGGGTTTGAGGCAACGAGTTAGCTCATCTCTCCATCACCCTTGTTTGCAGGATCCACCAGAAACTGAGTCATGACTCACCAAGTGGGTCCCGACCCACTGTTTGAGAAACGCTGGGCTAGACCGTGAGTGCAAGGCAGCTGTGCCAACATCCTCCTGTGACTGCGGTCACCCTGGAACAGGGACAAACCCAAAAACTGGCACAAGAGCACCTGGTCTCGCTTGAATAACCTGCCCTACAGAAAGGAGCCAGGACAGGTCCCACAGCCAAACCCCTGCCAACCTGGCAACAGCAGTAGCACAAGCAAGCAGTGCTACTCCCAGGCACCCAAAGAGCCACTCTTCAGGAGAGGAGCACTTGCAGGAGCAGGGCCTCAGTTACCAGCCACCACGCCCGACCTCACGCCCTGCAATGAGACCTGGGGAACGCTGCAGTCAAAAGCAGTCTGCCACTGATCCCTGGTTCAAATCCCACCTTCCCAAGGAGCTTGCACTGCTATTTATTATCTCCAGCCATGAGGACTTGAAGCTTGCTTCTTGTTTAGGAAAAACCAAGGACTCCAAATATGCAGACCTTGCACCAGATAAGGTTTAGAATTCCACAGGCACCAAATCAGAAGAGGCAAACAGCCCTTCTAAGCAGCCAACCAACCACAAAGGACATGTGGGATTTGCAAGTTGCAGCTTAAAGGACATCAGTTACAAGCAATTCATCAAAAGCCCTTTAGCAGAAAGCTGGGGATGGGGGGGGCAGATACAACTGAGACTAAAGGAGGACAGAGAGCACACAGGTAACTGGCCACTTCTCAGGTGGTACCCAGTGCTAATGTAATAGCAGATGCCCCAAGATGTCGCTTCTCCCATCAGCAGATGATGTGCAAGCTATTAAACCTGGCATTTTATCTACCCAGCCTCACATCCTCAAATACATTTGTCAGAAAGATGTTGGCACATCAAGGCACCCAGAAAGAAGCGGTTGAAAGTGGGGGGGGGAGATGGGGGGTGAGTCAGATCAGCCAGCAGGAAGCGTCACTTCCTCATTTATGAAAGGATCCTGGTGCTTCAAAAGGCAATGGGGGGGGGACACATGTCTGGTGATGGGAGGACAGGGACACACGGGCAGTGCAAGCCTAGATTGCACATAGCATTGATGCAATGTACATGCTTAGTGCCAACATGGGGGGGGGCAAGTGGCACCCCCGCATTGGTGCTAGCTACTCATAGCCTTGGCTTCAGAGCGCCGATGGAGAGCCTCCCGTGCGCCAACCGAAGCCAGACGGTGCAAGGAAGACTCTGTCCCATATCGGGATGGGGATTGGTGGGAGGGAGGGAGGCTGGGGGTGGGACTTGGGCGGGATGTGGGCGGGCTCAGGAGGTGGCCATACGGCCACATCCTAAGCCCATCAGCGAGGCCACACAGCCCTGATTTGGGCCGCGTGGTTGCCTCGTATCGCACCCGCTCTTTAGCAGGCGCAGATCCGAGCAGCCCATAGGGAGTGCATGCTCCCTTGCTGGGGGGGGGGGGCTCCAGATCTCATATGCAGTGTCGGGTATAGCACTGCCACGTCGGCCTCGCCATTCCGGCGCTGCATAGGGTTGCGCCCTGAGGCACAAAGAGCAGAGAGGCAACAGCTGCGGTAACCAAGCGACTGCGGGTGTCATTGTGTCGGTCGTCCCCACAATACCTTGCTAAGTGCAAATGTATTTTCTATCATGTGCATCCACAATAACGCTCAAAGCCATCAAGCAGGTACAAATTACAGTCAGAATCAGGACCATGCCATCCTGCAGGACACATCTGAAAATGTGCACAAGGCCAGCGGGATCCAGCTGGTGGGCTACTCCGGGAGTATTTACATGGAGGACAGGCTCACCAATCAGGCTCACCAATCAGGGCTGCTTATTTACCAGACTCAAGCCTTTCTACCACCTCGATGCGGCCTGCATGAGGAGAATCACAAGCCCTGTGCAATTAGGGAATTCAGCCAGTGCAGGAAATCGGCAGGTGTCTGTCTTCTCTTAAGTCAATTTCAGATACCATTTTTCCCCAGGTAGCACAGTGCTAATCTGAATGGGGAAATGGGAGATTGTCTATGTCACTGCTAAGAAAGGACGTTATCCCTTACAAAAAAAAAAAAAGAGGATTTCATTCCCATCACAGAGCTCCTAAAATGACACCATTGTTTAGGGGCAGCGGTCACACAGCTGCAAACCCACACAGGTGCAAATCACCTACCTGAAGACTGACACATCTGGCAAAGCTGATGCCCAGAACTGGCCTAAGATGCTTCGGCAAAAATAGCTGTGACATTTAGCTATGAGCCACTAGGGTTGTTTTGGGCCGTAACTTTTGTGTCTGTAAAATGGGCACACAAACTACATGTAGTTTTTTACACTGGCCAACAAAACCACCCTAAGAGACGGTAAAATTTGAACTATGGGGAACTGAAATGGGGGTGAGGGTCTACGGCAGAGTTGAGCTCAAAACCAGAGCTCTCCAGGTTCAAACTCAACTCCTTATTCTCTGGACCACACAAGCAGCTAGGCTGGTTCAAACTGTTGACAAAGGATGAATGAGACAGACGCAGGTGCAACAACAAGAGGGCAATAAATTCAGCGATGATGCAGGTAAGAGCATTCAAAGCACATCACGCATGTTCTCTCCACAACAGCCTTGCAAGGCAAGGCTGGTAGGATTCTAATCCCCAAATTGCCAATGTATTTATTTATGTTATAGATTTATTTTAAATGCCCTTATTTATCTATATTACAGCTGTATCTGTAGCCCACACATCAAAAGGTCAGAATTAAATTTAGAATTTTTAAAATATAGTTACATAATTGAGGCTGAGAAATCAACACTTGCCTACAGTTACTCACAACGGAGGTGGGATTTGAACGGGGGGGGGGGGGCTTCCTTGCTTGCTAATTCACAGTCTTAAATTGTCACATCAGTGGTTTCTAAACGGCCCACCTCTTGGGAACTCACATTTCCACATTGATGGAAATGTGGAACCTCTGTGCTATGCAAAGTGTTCTGGAGATCGACAGCCAGGCCTGTTGAGCCTCACTACAGTCCTGGGTGAACCAAGGATGCAACCCATTCACCCCTTGCCGTGGCTGCACATTGCGGCAGAATATCATCGTAAGAACATAAGAAGAGCCCTCCTGGATCAGGCCAAAGACCCCTATAGTCCACCTTCCTGTATCTCACAGCGGGCCACTAGACACCTCAGGGAGCACACAAGACAACAAGATGCCTGCATCCTGTTGTCACTCGCTTGCAAATGACATTCTGGGTAGCCCACTTCTGAAAACGGGAGGTTGCACATACCCCTCATGGCTTGTGATGAACGTTTTCTCCATAAAGCTGTCCAATCCCTTTTGAAAGGCATCTAGGCAGGTGCCATCACCACATCCTGTGGTAAGGAGTTCCACAGACTAATTACATGCTGGTTAAAGGGATATTTTATTTTGTCTGTTCTACCTCCCCTGACACTCAATTTTGGTAGATGTCCCCAGGTTCTGGTGTGAGAGGAAAAAGAACTTCCTTCTATCCACTCTCCCCCCACCCTGCATAATCGTCTACATTACTGGGATCAGTAACAGCAGGCAAGCTGTCCTTCGGAGAAGCTGGCCCACTGTTACTGATCCTCGTAGGAGAACTCCTCGCTTTCGTGGAGCACCACCTAAAAAAACCTGCATGATGTCTTGGAAGCAGGCGACACAGAGTTGCACGAGAATAACCCTGTGCTAACTGTTGCAAACCCTCGCTTAGGAACACGCTGGAAAGGTTTCTTCCGTTTCCCTGCATGCCTCTCACAAAGCAAACACTCTCCTCTTGCCATATATAGCTCGGCTGACAGGCCCTCCATCCGAGCCCACAGAAACGAGAACTCCTCCTGAGGCCTTCTCGGGATTCAGCAGAGAACTTGCCAGCTCAGTACAGCTACTCTCCAGCGCCCATCCGAGGTGCTCCAGTACCCTGCTTATTATTCCAGGCCTAGATTTTGGAAAGGCACGTGGAACAGAAGGAGAAGTGAAACTGACAACAAAATGAACACGAGACCTACTGGCCAAAGGCCAGTCTAATCCAGCTTCTTGTATCTCAGTGGCCCACCAGATGCCTCAGGAAGCACTGCAAGGCAACAAGACGCCAGCACCTTGATGCCACTCCCTTGCACCTGGCAATTCTGAGGTAGCCTGCTTCTAAAGCTAGGAGATTGTACATACCCATCAATGGCTTGTAAACTGTGATGGACTTTTCGTCCATAAATCTGTTCAATCTCCTTTTAAAGGCATCTAGGCCAGATGCCATTACCACATCCTGTGGCCATTGCTGCATCCTGTGGCAAGGAGTTCTACAGATTAATTACATGCCTTAAACACAATTTTAAAACAAAATTTTAAAACTATTTTAATTTTAAATTTTAATTTTAAAAATGAGGCGCCTCGTGTAGCACAGAGTGGAAGGCTGTAAATACTGCGGTCAAAAGCTCTCCCCATGACCTGTGTTTGATCCAGGCGGAAGTCAGGTTCTCAGGTAGCTGGCTCAAGGCTGACGCAGCCATCCAGCCTTCTGAGGCTGGTAAAATCAATACCCCAGCTAGCTGTGGCGGGGGGTAAAGTAAAAAGACAGGGGAAGGCAATGGCGGACCTCCCTGTACAACAACATCTGCCTACCAAACGACACAAAGTGACAGCGCTCCAGGAGTCAAATGCCTTGGTGCATGCATAGGGGACTACTTTGCTTCTTAATTTTGTTTAAAGAAATAAAATCAGTAGTGTCAGCCTACCGGTACGCTGGGCGTGTCTTCCAGGTGAGCGGCAG
>JAJKFI010000214.1:23997-43866 GCA_029204185.1 Lerista edwardsae | reverse complement strand
GTCCGCAAGCCCCCAACTCTGCTCTAACCAACACAAATCCACAACAGCTCTTGCCTGCAGTCTGGTATCAGAAGGCCGGAGAAAGCAGTCATGTGGGAGCCACAAAGTCCTGGTGCAGGAATGGCTTCAGGCCCAAATCTCATGGGCCGGGGACTGTGTGACCTGTTGTGGGCCCAGCCCCCACGCAGGTCCTGGCTGTGCACTCGGCTCCTGCCAGACCCCCTGCCAAGTTTGTCGGCCAAGTGAAGCGAGTGCGAACCTGGAAAGAGCAGTTCTCAGGCACCGGGAGCCACTCTCTAAAATGACCGTTGGGACCCACCTAACTTTACAAGGCTTAAAAAAGGGATCTAGAAAGAAACAATATATTTATTTAGAAATAATGTTTATTTGCCAAAAAACAGAGCACCACACGCCCTCGATTTCTCATTGGGAGGCAGCCCTAATAGCCTCAAGGCTCAAGGGGCTTGACCAGCCTTCACCTGCCACCCACTACAGCGGCGTCATGCAGCCGGAATGCTGGGCAGGAGGAATGGGTGAGCGGCAGCCCACCCGTTGCGTACCGCTCCGTTTCACCGTCTTCCCCGCCCCGTCTTCCCCAGGGGCGGGGAAGACGGCAAAACAGAGCGGTACGCAACGGGCGGGCTGCCGCTCACCCATTCCTCCCGCCCAGCATTCCGGCTGCATGACGCCGCTGCCCCACTACCTGTCATTGACAGACTGGGGAGGGGGGGAACACACCAGAAAAGAAGATGCTGAAACATGCATCTCCCTGAATTTACACAAGATTTCAAACTGCAGGAGCTCAACTGTTTGCAGGGATTTGACTTGAGGCAATGAGTTGTCTTTTCACTGGAGGCTCTGTGGGACTCACCAGAAATCAGGTCCCAACTCACCAACCGTTTGAGAAACACGGCCCCAAATCACACCCAAGGATTCCCTGCCATCAGTGCCCTGCAAGGGGAGCTTGGCAGTGGTAGGCAAATGCATCTCTTGGGGAAGATGCCTCCTTCCATTCAAGGCAGTCCACGGGCCTCCAGGACAAAGCCAGCAAATCAGCAGGCTGGAGAGCGAGAGGAAGGCACTGCCAGCCCCTCACACCTGCAAGAACGAGAAACCGACGGGATACAAACGCTGCTGTGATTCTCCTGTAAAGCAACGAGCAGGAAGACAAACCCTAACCCTTTCCAGAGCAGAACAACTGTAAACAAAGTTAGGCTGGTCAGCCAGAATATTCCCATTGCTTTGGCCTGAAAGGTCAACTTTGGAAGTAAAGGAGAGAAAAAAAAAACACAGAGAGAGAAAGCCAAAATGGTGAAAGGGAAAGTTGGAGTCACAGAGGAAGGCCCCACATGTCAAAATACTCCTAAGGAATCCCAAAACACTTTGAACGTTCTACACTTGCAAGGGCAGGTGAGCTCAACGCGTTGATTGCTCTGCTGCTTGGTCCACCAGACACATGGACTGATGGAAAGAGCCCCTTGTGACAAGGAATAGCCTTAGCCTTTCCTTTGCTGTTGGCATTTGGGGATCAATTCCACACCCACCTCCAGTGGGATGAGACGGCCTCCAATCCCTTGAATTTAGGTACGTGTGCACATTTCTGCCTCCCACACACACTTAGAGCAACGTATTTCCTCCTGCTGCTTTCAGTTTTCTCCCCTCCCGCCGCCCTCCCGTGAAACAACATAGGAAGCTACTTCCTGCCAAGTCAAGCCAGTGGTCCATCTAGCTCCGCATGTCCAACCCTGGCTGGCAGCAGCTCACCAGGGCTTCAGGTGGGAATTTTTCTGTCCTGCTGGTGCTGCTATCCAGGATTAAACCTGGAACCTTCTGCATACAACACGGATGGTCTTCTGCTAAGCTACTACGACCTGGGAGCCTCCTGCCACTGGAGCCAGCACATAGCATTAGTGACCAAGGCCAGCCCCAGGCCTCCAGAAACAGGAACTGTAGTTTGTCAGATCTGCTGACATTCTCTAGCTTGCTAGACCACTTGCCTGCACCCCCAGGGACCTACACCAAACAACTATGGATGCAATTTAAGCTTAATGCAATTCAGCAGTGGCCCAGGAGAGAGCTTTCTCTGGGGTGGCACCCTCTCCGTGGAACTCTACACCACTTGAGTGGTTCCACGGCCTCTTTTTTGACAGCATCTGGAGACCAACTTCAGCTGCAATCTGATACACCCCACTGAACATAACGGGACTTATTTCTGAGTAGACACGCAAAGGATTGTGCCTTTCAAGGATGTTGTTGTTTAGCTCTAGGGATTTTAATATTTTTTCCCTATTGCCCATTTGGTTTCCTTTTCCTACTGTGCCCAGATTATTTTGCTGCTTTTGCACTCTGGGTTGTAGCTGTCGTAATTGTGCAATTTTGTTGCTTTAATTTGGTTGGTTTTTAATGTGGTGAGTTGCCTTCAGCGCTCCCCACCCTGGGAAAGGCGGGACCAGTGATGTCATTCAGAGGGAACGGACCAGAACGGGCGTTCCGGATCCTAACGGGCTCCGTGGCTTTTTTTTGTTTGTTTTTCAACATTTGAATTTGAACTCAAAAGTGAGTTCCTGTTCCTAAATAATTTGAATGACACCACTGGGCGGGACATCATCAATCATCATTATCATCATCATCAATGTAGGTACACCTCCAGCAGGTGTTCCTGGAGGTGAAGGCACAGTGCAACTGGGACAAACTGCCTCAAGTTTATTGCCCTGCCTACCCAGACACTACAGCAGTGATTTTCAACATTTGTCTTCTTATGGCAAACTGACCTTTATGGCTTTCTCTATGGTCTTTGCCTCTTGTGATGTCACATCTGGCTTCCCATGAGACTCTTCCAGGTTCTGCAGCTCTGTTTGCAGGGCAACTGTAACAAACTGTCTGTCCCTCTTCCTCCGCTGGCTCTGCTGTTACTACAGACAGTTGGAGACGGAGCCACAGGACCCAGAAGAGTTTTCCAACGGCCGTGCTCCATCGCCTTACGGCACACCTGCGGCCCTTTCACGGCACACCGGCTGAAAATGGCTGCGTTCGATGGAAAGGGCAGCACGGCCAGGCTTCACAGGCAGAGCAAGGTCTGGGCAGGAACACAATGGCCCTCTGGGAACTGCCTTGTTCCAAACACCCACGTTCTATCTCCAGCAAGGCAATGAATGAGGCTGTGACCTTGAGCGTGTCAGAGCCAAGCAAGTGCTAATGAGGATGTCAGCTGAAACATTCCCATCACCCCATAGCAGCGCAAAGCCTCCTTTCGATGGAAAAAGAGAACAAAGAAGCAAAAAGAAAATGCTGTGGGACATCAAGAAGTATCAAAATCTCACTGAGAGCCCCAAACACAAAAGAAAAAAAGTAAAATAGACTTTGCCAACTCCATCCTAAGCTCCTCAACACAGGCAAAAACACAGCTTTTAAAAAACGCAACTGAGTTATTTATTATGATCTGATCCTTTTCTGATTAGAGAGAAACTGGTCTGAGGGGGCTGGGGGTGGGCAGCTCCGGGTGCCACCCTCTGGAGAGAGAGAGAGAGAGAGAGAGAGAGAGAGAGAGAGAGAGAGAGAGAGAGAGAGAGAGAGTGAGTGTGAGTGACACCATTAGTGACCAAATTGTGAAGGTATTTAGGAAGAATACCATAATGTTAAATACACAGTTCGATCTGTAATTTCATGCAGAATGTAATGAAACAAGCAGCATTTTTACATCTGCATTCTATCAAATGTTGTGGCCCAAAAAACAGAAAATGAAAATACAACTGTCTGCTGTAACAAAAAGTAGATTTCCTTAACCCAGAACAGACCAATGAGACTGATTGTTCAAAGAGCCAAGGAGATGTTCTCATGACACAGCATGAAACCAAAAAGGTGTTACTAAGGTGACACGGGGGGGGCACACCACCAGTGACCAAAAATTGTGCAAATCATGGTTTGTAGGCACCCTCGGAAGGCACAGGGCCACTGCATCTGCACTGCAAGTGTGTATCCCAAAGGAGGTCTTCACTTGCACTCCAGCTGCTTCACCAAACTGGCTGTCACTGGTCTCATACAGCAGTAGACTCTGGGGCAGGATTTGAAAAAGCCTGCGTGAAAATGTCTGAGGGCCTGATCCAAAAGGTGGTATGTGCATCCCACTGGCTAAAAGTGTCGAGAACATACCTTAAAGCATGTCCATGACCCCTTACCACTTGAGCTGGGGCGGTGCTCAGTGAGTGGAGGGAGGGGAGGAGCAGGCCAGGGAGGGGGGGGGAAAGCATGAACTAAGAGGCTTTCCTGAGAAGCATATGAAGGGTAAGGTAAAGGTTTCCCCACGACTGAACAGTGTAGTCATGACCGACTGCAGGGGGCGGTGCTCATTTCCTTTCTAAGCCAAAGAGTCGGTATTTGTCCGAGGACAAGCTTCCATGTAATGGTCATGTGGCCGGCATGACTCTACGCAGAGGTGCATGCAACGCCGTTACTTTCCCACCAAAGTGGTCCCTATTTATCTACTCGCATTCACTACATGAAGGGTAGCGGATGCTAAAGAGCCCGGCCTTCTCCCCACTGCCAACAGGCAGGCTGCAGCCCAGCGAATTCCTTCAAACCAACACTTGTTGGACGAGGACCCAGAAAAGCTGGAGCCAATTGGGGGGGAGGAGATTACAAACATCCTTCTATTGTCAAGGCAGTACAGTTCGTGCTGCCAAGAAGAGAGCCAGACAAGCAAGGAAAAAAGGGGGGCTGGCACACCCTGGATTGCAAAAGGCTCTTCCTCCCTTCGTCTCTAGTGGCCCCACCCTCTACTGAGAAGTGAGGAGCTCCTTGGAGTTCCACAGGACCTATTCCCAGGCAAGTGTACAGAGGGGGCCCTCGGCATCTGCTGATCTGAGCATCCACGGACACTAAACTCGCACCTCAGAGGTGGCCAGAAGTCTCTTCCAGTCGCATCTGGGAGGGGGTCTGAGGAGGCCTGGTCAGTTATTGCAGCACCAAACCCTGCCCCCCCCCGGATTTCTTCATCCACAGGTGGGGGGTCATGGAACTGATCCCCCACAGATACGGAGGCCCATTGTATAGTATAGGGCTGCAGCTTAAGTAACCAGCTGTGACTGCAGTTCTGAACACATATACTAGTGAGTAGGCCCATGGAACACAACGGGGCTTAGGTCTGCGTAGGCATGTAAGATATGAATCAACAGTAATATAAACCCATGGTGACTTTGAACCTCAACACTAAAATATAAGGCCTACTGTTTTCTCTCTGGAGCAAGGAGCAAAGAAGTGGTAAATGATGTTTTGGGCCCAGGCAAGGCCTGACTGATAAAAGGGGAGGGCTATGCATATTCCCAAACTGATACATGGACAAAAGTTCCCAGAACCAAGTCACAGCTGTAACCTTGAGTGAAACTTGCATGAGTCAGCGTAATAGCCATCCCTATGCATCCTGGGTAAAAGCATGTGCAAAGGAGGAGTGTACCTATGAAGGAGGGAGGGGGAAGTAAATTATTCTGCATGAGTGCTACCAGGTGGCTGAACAATAACCAATGAAAATATAGTAAGAAACTCCGCCTTAGTAGTATAAATTGTTGCAACTATTTTGTGCAAAGTGCGGTACGCAGCTTGTTCTGTTTTGGTTTTGCTTGCCACCCATATTTGCAAATATGACAATAAACCTTTCTTTTGAACCATACATTTGGGATCCAGAAATTTATCCTTAACAGGCATGCTTAGTGTTGCACTATAAGTCACGATGCAGACCTGAGACAAAAACAGACATGCTTTCCCTGGATCATGGCCTGGCTTGGCCGCTACACGCGAGAGTAAAACATCAGCTTGTGACGACATGCTGGCGCATGGAGCATCCCAGGACATTCAGTACCAGCAATCTTAACTAAAGCATTCCAGACATGAAGCCCTGAGACCCTCAGTTCAAGTCAGCCCCTCTCCAGAAAGGCTTGGCACTGCAAAGCTACTCTCTGTGTGTAGTGCACTCTTCACCCTTGCTCTTCTGTGATGGGGAGGAGGTATTGCCATCATGACAAGTATCCAATGATAGGCTTGTCAAGGCCTCCATTCGCTGCATGGAGAATATCCTTTTGCCCATCCTGAATCTCCTGCCAAAGAGTTTCCTTGGATGACCTGACTTGTGGCAACAGAATTTCACTCCTGCGCCATTTTCAGAGCCTCCATCATGCTCTTCCTGAGCAGAGCCAGCCCCAGACTTCCAGACGCTTGAGGCAGCATGCTCAATGCTGCTCCTTACCTCCTTACCTAGTGATGTGCTGGTTTCAGCCTCTCCCCCAGACTGGGAAAGGGAGACACTCTAGCCTACCACTCTCTTCTCCTCCACACTTTCTCTCCTGCTCCATCCTGCGATTATTTATGTTCCACATTTTATCCTTCCCTTCCTCCAAGTAAGTCAGGGTGTTGTACATAGTTCCTTCCCTCCCTTTGTGAGCAACAACCCTGTGAGGTAGGTGAGGGAGGGAGGGAGAGAGAGAGAGAGAGACTGGCCCAAAGCCATCCAGGGGGCTTCATGGCCAAGCAAGGATTTGAATAATAATAATAATAATAATAATAATAATAATAATAATAATAATAATAATAATAATAATAATAATACTTGGATTTATATACCGCCTTTCTTCACCAGATTTCTCTAGTGACTTTAACTCAAGGCAGTTTACATGGGCAGACTTTATTCAGAAACCCAAAGGTTTTTACAATTTAAACAGAAATGTTCTATCTTTCAAGAACTGCACACATACAGATGGATCTTTCTGGATTTAGTCCTTCTTTCTGGCCACCCGTTTGTCTTCTTGCTGGCTGATAAGCAGCTTCCCTGCTCCCACCAGAGAAGCGGCTGAACTTCGGCACAACTCCCCCTCACACAAGGCAGCCGAAGCTCAGCTGTTAATCAGCCGCAATTAACGAGGTCTGCCGCGCACAGAGACTTCCGGCTGTCCCGAACTGGCGACCTTCAGCTCTTCGGCTCTTATCTTCAGGCAAACGGAGGCATTAACCCTCTCGACTAAATCTTCTGCCCTGGAATCTGAATCTTCCAGGTCCAAATCCAACTCCCAAGCCACTGCACAATCCAATCTGAGGGGAAGTAATGGAGGCAGGTCAGCCAATGGAGGTGACCCCCCCCACACACACACAGACACTCACACACCAATATGCTACCTGAGGCAACAGCCTCAATCGGCCCCATGGATGTTCCGGCCCTCAGTCTTTTAAAGTTTAGAATGCTCTCAAAGAACAGTCCCTTGTAACGGAACGTCTTTTTGAATGCAGAAGTTTCCTACTGGGTGCACATACGTAGCCACTGCCAGGCGCACAGATGGTAACTCGTTTTTCTGCCCCGTCAGTAACTGGCACCATTTCAGTTGTGGCCTTGCCCAGGCCAATGCCAGCTGGGACCCATGTCCCTTTAGCCCTTCTCTGTGCCAAGGAAGGGCAGATGTTCAAACAGACTTCTGTCTTGCAGCCAGTCCAGAGCTGGCCAGAAATAGACCCTCCACACAGACTCATTGTGTTTGGCTGTATGGTTTTCAAGGCACTTGGCTCCACACAGGGCTGAAGGAGAGACTGCTATCAAGTGAGCATTCCCACGTGTTCCCCTTTCCAGTTTAGCGCCCTAGTACAGCATTGTCCACACTGTGCATTGTAGGTCCGACCTGATTGCTGGTGGCTGTGAAACTGACAAGCTGACAGCTCACAAGGAGAACATATTGAGCCCCATGGAAAGCGAAACAGAGCTGCAAGTCATGCTTACTCATGAGTATGCAGACATTCTTTAGTCCACTTCGAAGGACAGGTCGTGAGGAAAGCAACAACACCAGAATGAATTCAAGTCCCACCAAATCACTAAAGAACAAAGTCCCTCCTCTCCAAGCTGACAAGGAAAAATACATTGAGCGTTATTGGAAAGTGAAACTGAGGCACAGGTGTGCATTTACAAGTGAGTAGGCAAACATGCCTTGGCTCTTATTGCAGGCGAAGGGGAACGCAAGGCCACCAGAATGGTGATGATCCAATTTCTGTGGGGCTCAACCAATGCTCCAATGTTCACCCACACACCACCATAGCGAAAAAGATAAAAACAGAGGTTGGTGAACTGATTTTTTTTTGGTCTCATAAATCAATACAGAAGTGTTTTAAAAAGTGGGTTCTGGTGCTAAAATGTTTGGGAACTACTGCTCTAGTAGAAAGCACATATTTTGCTCTATAGCGGAGGTCTTCAACCTTTCTCATGCCAAGATGCCAATAATTACATAAATACAATATGAGACTGGTGAAAGCTATTTTAGCATGATTTCTAAGAATCTGAGGACTAGGACACCATCTCCTGGTACCTGAAGGGGTACCCCAGATGCCTCCCGATGTTGTTACAGTGACAACAGGACCATTGTGTCCTTGACAACTGTGCACCGGTCAAATGCATCCCTGCATCAGACATTTGCGTCCCTCCTTTCTGTGTTCTGGACATTTGTGCCCCGCTATAGTGGGCACACAGTGGGCCCTCATTACCTGTGGGGTTTCCATTCACAACAACCCTGTGGATGTTTACATCTGCAGATTTTGGGGGCCCCAAACACTCCAAACGCGACTGGAGCTGGGCTCTGGCCACATTCAGGTGGGCTCATCCCCGAGGGTTTGGCATCTGTGGATTCTCAAATCCACGGATGTGAAACCAGTGGACTTTGCAGGCCCACCTGGATTTATTAGATACTTTTTGTTTTTTGAATGCTGAGGTAGGGTTAGTCGGAGATAGAAGGCTTAGGATTACATTACATGGGGTTTGTTGCCCAGTTTTTTATTTTTATTTTTTTTTATTTTTATTAAACCTTTAATTGGCATACAACCCAATTGCCCAGTTATAGTGGGATGCAAATAGCAGGGATGCAAAAAGAAAGCCAGGGACGTGGTGGCGCAGTGGGTTAATCCGCTGTTACTGGGCTTTCTGACCAGAAGGTTGGGAGTTTGAGACCACGCGATGGAGTGAGCTCCCGTTGCTTGTCCCAGCTCCTGCTAACCTAGCAGTTCGAAAGCACCTAAAATGCAAGTGGATAAATAGGGACCACTTCGATGGGAAGGGAACGGCGTTCTGTGCGCCACATGACCATGGAAGCTTGTCCTCGGACAAACACCGGCTCTACAGGCTTAGAAATGGAGATGAGCACCGCCCCCTACAGTCGGTCACAACTAGACCATTTAGTCGTGGGGAAACCTTTACCTTTAAAAAAAAGACAGGCATGAATGTCCAGGGCTGCCAATGGCATTTGACCAGGACACAAATAATCTAGTTCCCAGCTGCTGTTACTGGAGACCAGCAATGGTCAGCAGCAGAGGAAGACGGCTAAGCAGGTAAACATTCCTAAAGAACCACCTCAACTGAAAAAGATCCCTTGTGTGCTCCTCTACCTTTGGAAGACCAACTAGTGGAGGCAGGCAGCGGAGGCCCTTTTCTGTGGTGGCACCCAGTCTGGGAAACTCCCTGCAACTGGGGTGGGGGGGTGATTAGCCCCCACCCCATCCCCCGCCTATGTCCTGCTAGCATCTAAAAACTTCTCTCTTTGGACCATATTTTTAATCTGTGCTTATGATTTTTGTTCTGGCTGATTGTTTTTCTTTTCCCTTCTTGTAGTGCATTTTGATTTTATTAAATGGGTTATGTCCCCCCCCCATAAATCAGTTTTAAATTGGTTGTTAGGTGCTCTAGATTTCAGTGAGTGGGGGAAATAGTAGGATACACATTTTTTAATATAAAACAGTACAAGACATTCTTCTGTTTTTCTATCATTGCTTCTAGTCAGACACAGGCACTCCAACAGAGTCGCTGTGGGCCAACTGTGGGTTAAGCTACTGGGCCCAAAGGGTGATGTAATAGTGGGGGCATGCTATCGTCCTCCAGATCAAAAACTCGAAGGGGACCTTGAAATAAGGAAACAAATCAGGGAGCATCAAAGAGGGACAGGGTTGTAATCATGGGGGACTTCAATTACCCTCATATCGACTGGGTTAACTCATGCTCTGGCCAAGAAAGAGAGATCGGATTCCTTGACGTGCTGAATGACTGTGCCTTAGAGCAGCTAGTCACAGAGCCCACCAGAGGACAGGTGACCCTGGATTTAATATTGTGTGGTACTCGGGGCCTGGTTAGGGATGTCAATGTTACTGAGCCGTTGGGGAACAGTGACCATGCTGCGATCTGTTTTTCCATGGATGTTGGCAAAGTGTGCTGGGCAAATCTGACACGAAAGCCCTTGACTTCCAAAGGGCAGATTTCCCTCAGTTGAAGAGGCTAGTTAGAAAGAAATTGAAAGGGAAGGTAAAAATTTAGAGTCCAGGCTGCATGGAGGCTTTTTAAAAGAACCATAGTAGAGGCCCAGCGGGAATGTGTACCACATAGAAAGACGGGCTCGATTAGGTCCAGGAGGTGCCTCCATGGCTAATGAGTAAAGTTAGAGAAGCTGTAAAAGGTAAGGAAGCTTCCTTCCATAACTGGAAATCTTGCCCCAGTGAGGAGGAGAAAAAGGAACACACACTTCTTACAAAAGAAATGTTAGAAGGTGATCTGGGAGGCCAAGAAAGACTTTGAGGAACGCGTGGCCAACAACATAAAAAGGAATAATAAAAGCTTCTTCAAATATGTAGAAGCAGGAAACCTGCCAGAGAGGCGGTTGGCTCACTGGATGGGGAAGGAGGAAAAGGGGAAATAAAAGGGGACTCGGAGATTGCAGAGAAATTAAATGAGTTCTTCGCATCTGTCTTCACAGCAGAAGACATCGGACAGGTACCGCTGCCTGAACGGCCCTTCCTGACTAAGGAATTAAGTCAGACAGAGGTTAAAAGAGAAGAGGTTTTAGACCTAATCGACAAATTAAAGGTCAATAAGTCACCGGGCCCAGATCGCATCCACCCAAGAGTTATTAAGGAACTGGAAAACAAAGTTGCCGAACTCTTAACTATAGTATGCAATGTGTCCCTTAAAACTGCCACAGTGCCAGAGGATTGGAGGATAGCAAATGTCATGCCAATCTTTAAAAAAGGGGGGAGAGGGGGCCTGGGAAACTACAGGCTGTTCAGCCTAACTTCTGTTCTGGGTAAGATGGTAGAAAGCCTCATCAAAGATAAAATCTTAAAGCATGTAGAAGAACAAGTGCTGCTGAAAGAAAGTCAGCATGGCTTCTGCAAGGGTAAGTCTTGCCTCACAAACCTTTTAGAATTCTTTGAAAAGGTTAGCCAGCATGTACATGCTGGCAAACCTGTGGATATTATATACCTGGATTTTCAGAAGGTATTTGACACGATCCCTCACCAAAGGCTCACCAAAGGAATAAGAGGACAGGTCCTCTTATGGATTAAAAATTGGTTGGGGAGCAGGAAGCAACGAGTCAATGGACAATTTTCACAATGGTAAGAGGTGAAAAACGGAGTGCTCCAGGATCTGTCTTGGGACCCATGCTTTTCAACTCGTTCATAAATGACCTGGGGACGGGCATAAGCAGCAAGGTGCCCAAGTTTGCGGATGACACAAAAGTTTTCCGGGTGGTGAAAACCAGAAGGGGTTGTGAAGAGCTCCAGAGGGATCTCTCCAAACTGGGGGAATGGGCAGCCAAATGACAGATGCGTTTCAATGTAGACAAGTGTAAAGTGATGCACATTAAGCTAATGGGTTCTGAGCTTTCGGTGATAGAGTGTCGACCCAATGTGCGGCAGCAGTAAAGAAGGCCAATTCCATGCTTGGGATAATGCATGCTTAAAAGGGGGTTGAGAATAAAACGGCCAATATTATTTGTCACTGTCCAAATCGATGGTAAGTCCACATCTGGAGTACTGTGTACAGTTCTGGTCGCCACACCTTAAAAAAGATATAGGGGAACTAGAGAAGGTGCAGAAGAGAGCAACCAAAATGGTTACAGGGCTGGGGCACCTCCCATATGAGGAAAGGCTAGAGCGTTTGGGGCTCTTCAGCCTAGAAAAAAGGCACCCGAGGGGGGACTTGATTGAGACATACAAAAGTATGCATGGGATAGATAAAGTGGATAGAGGGAGGTTCTTTTCCCTCTCACACAATACCAGAACCAGAGGACAGCCACTAAAAGTGAGTGTTGGGAGAGAGAGAACAGATACAAGGAAATACTTTTTTACCCTGCAGTAATTAATCTGGGGAACTCCTTGCCACAGGAGGTGGTGATGGCATCTGGCCTAGATGCTTTTAAACGGGGACTGGACAGATTTCTGGAGGCAAAGTCCATTGCAGGCTACAGGCCAGGATGGTTAGTACAACCTCCTTACTTAAGAGTTAGGCTACCTCGGAGTGCCGGATGCAGGGGAGTGGCAACAAGATGCACATGTCTGGCATCTGGTGGGCTGCTGCGAGATGTAGGAAACTGGACTAGATGGGCCTTTGACCTGATCCAGTGGGGCTCTTCTTACGTTCTTACTCAAGAGGTTCACCCATGAGGCTGAATGAGATGGTCACCTAAGGCGGTGTCCACCTTCATCTGCCTGCTTGCTGCCTCCAACTCCCTAGTTTGGAAAAGGAAGAAGAGGATGGAGTGGAGAAGAGAGCATGGAAGAGAGCAGAGTGGTAAAGCAGAATGTCTCCACAATGTGACACTCTAGCCACCACTCCTCCACATTTTCTCTCCCACTCCATCTGTCTCTGGGAGGAGCAGAGGCTGGCAATGGCACATCACCACCAGTAAAGGGATGGCAGCATTTGGCATGGCACCTTAGGCTCCAGAAGGTCAGGGGCAGACCCTACTGACATGCCCCAATCATGCCTTGATACTCAGATGCAGCACACAGCTATCCTGCGAGCTCCCACAGAATCTCAGAGCTCAGCACTAACTGGAACTTGATGCTTAGTCACTGATCTGCCAGATCTGCTGTTACCAAACCAACCCTTCAGCTCTCAGTGAAATCTCTGTTGCGATGACGTGAAAAAAGAACCACCTGAACTTTGTGCTGCCATTTTTAAAGCTTCTGCTGATAATTTTGGAGGCAAAAGTCACTAGAGGGAGCTTGCCGATGCCTTATTATATCCAAAAGCAGAAAGCTGGAGAGAGGAGGAACCTGCCCGCAGGCAGGCAGGCAGGCAGGCTTGCAAGTCGGTTTGGGAAGGCCTGGAGCCAGGCAGAAGCCACCTCTCAGATCCGCAGCCCTGCACCGCACACACTCTCCAGCCCAGAGTTCTGCTGTAACCATAGTTACGTAACATTTTTGGCCGTTGCTAAGGAACACAGAGTGGGAAGAGGCCCCAATCTGGCAGCAGCAAAGTCTGGGAAGGAGGAAGGCAGCAGCCCTCCCGCAGCAGGGACAGCAAGAGGCTCCTAAAAGGAGGCACACACTTGAGCATGCAAGGAGCTCCTGCCCACTTTCCAGGGAGTAAATCCTATTGTACTGAATGAGCCTTACTCCAGAGTAACTATATTTAGGCTCGGGGCTGACCACGCCTCTGCACAGCACCTGAGGCAACAGGGTGAGTCACTGCCCCCCCCAACTGCGACTTGCCAGCCCCGCACACTCCCTCCAGGGCCACTGCATCCAAGTCTCCCCTTCCTGCTTTGACTAGAAAAGCAGAGCCTAAGGGGCAGAGCAGAAGCGTGGAGAAGGGGGGGCTAGAGCAGGGGGCCTGGGGGCCGGATGCTGCCCCCAGAAGCTCTTTCCCCGGCCCTCGGGCTCTCTCGGCACCACCTCTGCCACCTGCTCTCAGCTGCTGAGCTGTATGGCCAATGCTGAAGGGAATGCACATGTGATGATCAGGCTCTTCTATATTTTGGAATTATGATCAAGATTTGCATATTTTCTCTTCTGCCATTCACACCTAACGAGTTCTTAAGGGAGAAAAAAGTGCTTATTTCTGGCCACAACCTACTTAATGACATCACTCCCTGCTTTATGACATCACCTCCAGCCCTCAGCAGGTATCATGAATGCTAACCGGCTCGCTGTATGAAATGAGTTTGATACTTCTGGGCTAGAGAGTCAAGACATTCTAACCAACTGCTCTCCTCTGCACTTCTACGCTCTTGCTCCCCTGTTTCCCAGGAACAGGAAGAGGAGAAGCAGGCAGAGGAGGCCTGGCACAGCTCACACCTGAAATGTGGAAATGGCTGACCATAGCTGCAGCCCAGTCTCAACAACACCTACCCCTAGCCATTTAACTTCATCATCATCATCATCATCATCATCATCATTATTATTATTAATATTACTATTATTACTATTATTATTATTATTAGCCTGTAAACCGCTTTGTGAACTTGTGTTGAAAAGTGGTATAAAAATACTATTGATTGATAACACCCCAAATTCCATGCAACCTGAACCGCAGTAGAAGAGGGAAAAGCATTCTTTGCATCTCTGCATTTTCACAACTGACTCTGACGGGAGAACTGGAGATGTCTGCTTTTGCGCAGTGCACATGCTGCCCTGTGCATGAACTGCAGCCACCAGCATGACTCAGCTGGCTACAGAGTTTACATTACAAATTAAGGCTCTGTTTAGAGAGAGAGATGCGTAAGAGCCGTATTAAGCCTGTTACTCTGGGAGAGGAGTAGGCCGGCTGGAGATGTTTGGCATAAAGCCTCCAATCATGCCAGAAGCAGTTGTTATGCCACAGCAGGGCAGGCCATCGCAGAGCTCACTTCAGATACATCCAGCTGCCAAATACGCACATGGCCTAAATAGCCACATTGCAGTTTTCAGAGCTCTGCCCAGGGAGAGAGACTCTGATTAAGGAAAATGGCATTCCTTTCTCCTCCATAAAGCCATTGTCACCAGC
Source organism: Lerista edwardsae (assembly GCA_029204185.1). NCBI lineage: Eukaryota > Metazoa > Chordata > Lepidosauria > Squamata > Scincidae > Lerista > Lerista edwardsae. Next base: position 29,096 of record JAJKFI010000214.1, on the reverse strand, counting down.
ATCTGGTTGCTAGGAGACAGCCAATGAGAGTCCTCCGAGAAAGGACCACGTACAAGGGGCTGCACAGGGAAGGCAGGCGGCCATTTCAGTGGAGGCTGCAAAAAAGAGAGTGATGGAATGCAAGGCAGAGGTAGTCACACTTCCAGCCCCCCCCCATGCCCTATTCATGTGATAAAGTATGGAAGCCGTTAAAAATGGCAGTCAATAGCGACACAGCTGCTGGGTTCCAAGGAGCCAGTTCAAGGCCCAAGGGCTAGCATTTGCCACCCAATGGGAGAAACCATACTTGATGCATCTGATTCAATTTGCATATGGGTAAAATAATATTTTTGAAGCTGGGAGAAGCACAATTCTTGGTGTTCTCCAGGTGGAGCTAAGACATACCCGTCTGAAACTCTGGAGAGCCAATTGGCATTGAGAAATGCAGTGGGCCCTCAGGATCTGCGGGGGATCCATTCCAGGCAGGACCCCTGCGGATACCGACACCTGGGGATAATTAAATCCGTGAGGGGTGGTGGTGGTAGTGTTGCAGCACTGCAGCAATTTACCTGGGGGGTCTGGCCAGAAGTCACACACAGCTTCCCTGTCTCCTCAGGCGGCCTCCAGGATGTGACTGAAAGCCATTGCCGGTCACATTCAGGAGTTCCTCCGAAACCTCCCCCTCGGCATCTGCGGATACTCAAATCCACGGGTGCCGAGCCCACGAATAAGGAGGGCCCACTGTACTGGCTCGATGGACCGATGATCTGACCCAAGGTAAGGCAGCTTCCTACGCAAATAAACTGCAAGCACAGGTAATGCCAGGTATGCTATTTGCTACAGACATCTGCCTGCTCCTCTGCACAAGAAAGCCTGCTGGGCAAAGTACAGATCGTGTAAATATTTGCGCAGTGTGTATCCTAGCAAGCTGCTTGGGAGGGCGGAGGTTAAAAAGCAGAGGTGCCTCCAGATTCAACAGTTATTCCCTAACATAGATCTGTTCACACCAAAAGCTTATTGTGGTTCTCGTAGAACATTCCAAGTATTGCAAGCTCTTCCGTGACAAGGTAAATTCCAATTTGGATGGTTTTAAACACACAGTGGCCACTAGGAGCATCCAACTTCTGGAGAGGTAGCCATCTTTGTCTACAGCAGCAAACAGCCGTTTTGTACACGGCCTTTTACAACGTCCAAAAGAAAAAATCCCTGCCCCAAGGAGCATACAGTCTACAACTGAAAGTAGAAGAGGCCACAGAGGAAAAGAAATTGAAGCAAGGGTAAACAGGGGAAGAATATACAGTATATCCACACTGATTTCTGGGTTTCCTGCTCTGACCAGATAGGAGGCAGAAGGAAGAGTTCAGAGACATACACAACCCAACCCAGGTGCTTGTGTGGCCCATTCCCCCCAAGGGGCAGGAAGTTGGCAGCAGCCATCATAGGGTCCATTTGAAGAACGAGATCTGGATTAAATCCGTGCAGGATGGTAATGGTGGTGTTGCAGCACTGCAGGAACTTACCTGGGGGCCGCGACACACACAGCTTTCCGGCCTCCTCAGAAGACCTCCAGGATGTGGCTGGGAGCCATTGCTGGTCACATCCATGAGTTCCTCTGAAGCCTCCCCCTGTCTGGCGTCATTGTCTGTTTATTTACAAATCAGCACTCTGGGCTCACATAATTTAGGCAGAAAGCACACAGGGAGCCCTCACTCTCCAGTAAGGCTGTCAACTATCTTTTTTGGGTAGGGCTCCCCCATCTTACAGCAGCCCACCAGGTGGGAATTTAGCAAAGGTGGGAGTTTTTTTCTCTGCAATGGAGGTGAGGTGCTAGGGGAAGCTACACCTGCACAAAAACTACCGTCAGAGTCACGGGAGGCCAGCCAGAAAACAAGAATGATGCAGCAACCAGAGCACATCACCTTATCTTGAGAGCCTCACTTTGCAAAACAAGTTTTGCTTCCATTGTTTCTCCAACCAGGTTTATTCCATGCCTGTTTATGTCACCTGTTTATTCCATGCACTTTACCTAGGAGCACCCATTCTATGGAACATGGCTCAGAGGCGACAATCCTGCACATGGCTATTTGAAAGGGACATAGGAGGAGGGGTGGCTTGAAAGCAACGGGATTGATTCCCAGCATCCATGCCTTGGGCTGGGACTGCAACCCTCGCGGAGACGGACCTCTCTGTGGGATTTATGGGCCAGGTAATATGCAACAGCAGCACACCAATGCCTTCACATTCAGGACCCCAATTATGTGGGACCAGCTAGTGTGGACCCAGCCAGACCCATGCATGGGAGATTGCTGCAAGCCCCATGTGAGAAGGGAATGTAAAAAATTAAAGAGGGAAAAAGCAGGTCTGCTGCTGTCAGGCCCAGTTTGGGCCTTACTTCCAAGTAAACATAGATGATTAAGAGCAACCCGTAAATTAGTGGCTAGGCCAGTGGTTTCCAAATTGTGGGTTGTGACCAGTGATGTCATTCAGGGGGAACGGACCAGAACGGGCATTCCGGATCCTAACGGGCTCCGTGGCTGGTTCCGGGTTCCCGACAAGTGCCAATCAAAAGTGAGTTCCTGATCCTAAATCATTTGAATGACACCACTGGTTGCGACCCAATTTTTGGTGGGTCGCAAAACTGACAAGGGCAGATTAGGTGATGTGCATCACGGGTTAAACAAGCCGCTACTCGTGGGGGAGAGCACTGCTGCCCAATCACCATCACAGCCACACCCCTTGGCTTTCATAAGTCAGGCAGCAGCCTTTAGGCACTGATGAACACAGGCCTCATCAGGTCCTCAAAACAGAAGCATCCCCCCTCCAAGCTGGCAAGGAAAATGCATTGAGCCCTACGGAAAGCAAAAGTGAGCCACAAGTGCTCGTTACCTCAAAGCAGGCAAATCCTCAAAGCAGCCTTTTATTAAAGGGGGGTTGCAAGGTCCCAGAATGGTCCTGATCTGATGAATGCCGAGCTCAACCAACGCTCTGGAAGGCAGTTACCCTCCCACTATAGCGAAAAGGATAAAAAAAGAGGCTGGTAAAAGGAAACACTTTTTTAGGCTCGTCAGGCTAGGTGGGTCCCGATATAGTGTTGTTTCAAAAAGTGGGTCCTGGCGCTAAAACGTTTGAGAATCACTGGGCGAGGCATTGCCCTTTCGGGTCTCCTTTTCTAAAAATACAGCTAGCGATCTGGGAGACAGGACCCCCCTCCCCATCATGAAAATAAATCCCTAGCTCAAATTTGTTGTTGTTGTTCAGTCGCTAAGTCGTGTCCGACTCTTCGCCTCCCTGTCCTCCAGTAGCTTCTGGAGTTCGCCCAATTGCATGTTCATCACTTCGGTGACACTATCTAACCATCTCCTAGCCGCCCCCTTCTCCTTTGGCCTTCGATCTTTCCCAGCATGAGGGTCTTTTCTAAAGAGTCCTCTCTTCCCATGAGGTGGCCAAAGTATTGGAGCTTCAGCTTCAGGATTTGTCCTTCCAGGGAGCAATCAGGCTTGACTTCCTGGAGGATGGCCCAATTTGATCTCCTTGCAGTCCAGGGGACTCTCAAGAGTCTTCTCCAACACCATAATTCAAAAGCATCTATTCTTTGGTGCTCTGCCTTTCTTATGGTCCAGCTCTCACAGCCATACATTGCTTCTGGGAAAAAACCATAGCTTTGACTATGCGAACCTTGGTTGGTAGGGTGATGTCTTGGCTTTTTATTAAGTTGTCTACATTCGCCATAGCTTTCCTCCCAAGAAGTAAACGTCTTTTAATTTCAGGTCTGCAATCACCATCTGTGGAGATCTTGGAGCCCAGGAAAGTAGTCTGTCACTGCTTCCATTTCTTCCCCTTCTATTTGCCAGGAAGTGATGGGAGTGGTTGCCATGACCTTAGTTTTTTTAATGTTGAGCTTCAAGCCAATGTTGGCACTTTCCTCTTTCACCCTCATCAGAAGGTTCTTTAGGTCTTCCTCACTTTCTGCCATTAGAGTGGTGTCGTCTGCATATTATATCTGAGGTTGTTGATATTCCTCCCAGCAATCTTGATTCCAGCTTGTGAATCATCCAGCCCAGCCTTTCTCAGGATGTACTCTGCATATAAGTTAAATAAGCAGGGTGACAGTATACAGCCTTTCTCAATTTGAAACCAATCAGTTGTTCCATGTCCAGTTCTAACTGTTGCTTCCTGGCCCATATACAGGTTTCTCAGAAGGCAGATCAGGTGGTCTGGTACTCCCATCTCTTCAAGAACTTGCCACAGTTTGTTGTGATCCACACAATGAAAGGCTTTGGCATAGTCAATGAAGCAGAGGTAGATGTTTTTTCTGGAACTCTCTTGCTTTCTCCACGATCCAGCGAATGTTGGCAATTTGATCTCTAGTTCCTCTGCCTCTTTGGAAACCAGCTTGTACATCTGGTAGTTCTCGATTCACATACTGCTGAAGCTTGTAGGATTTTGAGCATCACCTTGCTAGCATGTGAAATGAGTGCAATGGTGCGGTAGTTCAAACAATCTTTGGCATTGCCCTTCTTTGGGATTGGAATGTAAACTGATCTTTTCCAGTCTTGTGGCCACTGCTGGGTTTTCCAAATTTGCTGGCATATGGAGTGCAGCACTTTGACAGCATCATCTTTTAAGATTTTGAGTAACCTCCACTAACTTTGTTGTTCGTGATGCTCAAATTAGCTCAAATTAGGACCTGCTTAAGAACTAGAACATCAGTAGCGAGGAGCTTTTCCTTACCTGTAAGAGCAAGCGTGACCAAGCCCCAGCAGGCCTGCAATTGGGGTTAAGGACTCCAAGCCCACGAAGGAAGGAGTGCTTTGCTCAATCCTCAGAAAGAATAACAACCCAACAAAAATGCCTCCGGGAAGGACAACAGCTCTTGTCACAGGTGGAACAGGATTCTTGCAAAAAGGGAAACAAGGCTAGTGGGGCTGAAGCTTAAGTCTGAACAGAGAAGACATGACAAACCCTTCCTTTCAACACCCTTGCAGCCTGCTCCCGACGTTCGCCTTTTCTGGGGAGATCCAGGCCCTGAAATGCAGGATTTCAGAGATCATGAGTTCAGGAGCAGCGCGCGCGCACACACACACACACACACACACACACACACACACACACACACACAC
>JAJKFI010000214.1:13010-23233 GCA_029204185.1 Lerista edwardsae | reverse complement strand
GCCGTAGGAGTCCGGGTTTGGCCCCCCTCAGCCTGGGGGGGCGAGAAGGGGTGTGAAACAAAACGTCCGCCATGCCCTGCTGGAATGCCTGAAGCGACGCGCACCAAACTCGGCACGCACATGCCTTGCAGCCTGGCGACAGACACTGCAGGGTCACACTGCAGGGGACCCCACGTGAAAATGGTCGAAAACGGCCAATAGGCATCAAATCCATAGTTTTTGGAGTCGCTGAGACGGGTGGTGACGTTCCCGATGCCGTTGGAGTCCGGGTTCGGCCCCGCTTGGCATGGGGGGTAAGAAGGGGTGCAAAACAAAATGTCAGAAATTACTGACATTACTGTCAAATCCACAGTTTTCGGGGTCGCTAAGCTGATTGGTGACAGTCCCGATGACATTTGTTACCCGGGCAACGCCGGGTACCAAAAAGCTAGTAAACAATTATATAAGCCCCACGTAGAGTGCATTACAGTAATCCAATCTTGAAGTCACTAGGGCGTGGACCACTGTGGACAGGTCCGATAGACTCAAGTACATCCACAGTTGGCACACCAGCCAAAGCTGGGCAAATGCACCCCTGGCCACTGCTGCCACCTGGCTGTCCAGGAACAGCTGAGAGTCCACCAGCATTCCCAAACTGTGCACCCACTCCGGCAGGGGGAGTGCAACCCCATTCAGAGTAGGGAGATGACACACTACTTGCATCGAGGATTGCCTGACCAGGAAGGCCTCTGTCTTTTCTGGATTCAGCCTCAGCCTATTGGCCCTCATCTAGATCCCAATCGTCTCCAGACAGTGCTCCAGGACTTTCACAGCCTCCCTAAAATGAGGTGGCAAGGACAGAGATAGAGCTGGGTATCAGCAGCATATTGGTGACACCCTACTCCAAAACCCCAGATGATCTCCCCCGACAGATATCATTCCTTTGTGGGCAAGGAATTTTCATGTAGATGTTAAAAAGCCCGGGGGACAAAATAGAGGCCTGTGGCACCCCACCAGGGCTAGCCTTAAGCCAGTGTGGCCAATGTCATCACAGTGGGCCCCACACTTTGGGGGGTCCTGCACCAGCGCAGTGAGCATATCACCTGCAGCAGCAGCCAGGATCCCTATGAATTGATAGTCAGTGGGGCGAGCAGAGCAGATTTACCTTGGGCCCCCCCACCTGCCCCTGGCACTAAACTGCCCAAAATTGGCCTCCTGGAGGAAGTTGGTGGTGATGTCATTGTGTCACCACCAACTATTTCCAGGTGCCACATGCAATACCACAAGTGCTTTTCTTGGTGAGTGAGGGCCTTGTGGGGAGGGTGGGGGCCCAAGGGGATGCCCTATATTGGGCCCTGCCACTCCTAGAGCCAGCCATGCTCCCCATGCTGTAGGGGCCAGGGGCAACCAAGGCTGTTTCTGTCCCAAAGCCCAGCCTGAAGCCAGATTGGAACAGATCCAGATAATCTGTCTCATCTAGGATCCCTGGAGTTGAGATGTCACCACCTGCTCATTCAACTTACTCCAGAAAAGAAGATTTAGATATAATACTGGCCAATGGCGCAGCGAGTTAGACCGCAAGGTTGGAAGTTCAAGACTGCGCGACGGAGTGAGTTCCCATTGCTTGTCCCAGCTCCTGCCAACCTAGCAGTTCAAAAGCACCTAAAAAATGCAAGTAGATAAATAGGGACCACTTCAGTGGGAAGGTAATGGCGTTCCGTGCTCTACGCAAAGAGTCATGCTGGCCACACGATCGGACAAAAACGCCGGCTCTACAGGCTTTGAAACAGAGATGAGCACCACCCCCTACAGTCGGTCACGACTAGACCATTCGGTCGTGGGGAAACCTTTACCTTTTAATAGTTTAGATTGGTTGAAAGAGATGGGGTTTTTTCAGAAGCAGTCACAGATCTAGGGGGGGCTAGGGGGGCACAAACCCAGGAAGGCATCCATAGTGCAGACCTTCCCCCACCCATTCAAAACACCTTTCCAGTGCCAAGGCATCTTTAATCTTCATAACTTTTAAGGTCACAGTGAGCTCAGCCTTATTTTTATTTTTTTGTATTTGGTTCTTAATGTTTGCTGACTTCAGTTTGAAATCCCACTTTCAAAAATCTGAGTCAGTGTCTGAAAAAGCCACATGTGAGCTGAGACCATCATGCAATGCTTCCAATGTGCCTATATAACTGGGGGGAGGGGGCGGGCACATGCTAATCTCCCATGCACTCCCATGTGTTCTCTCAGAAACATCTGGTAGGCCACTGAGAGCTGGCCTAGATGGGCCCTTGGCCTAATCCAGCAGCGCTTTTCCTATGTGTGGGTCGCCCCACACTTGTCCTTGCAGCAAGGGAGAGGCTTCGCCCCCAGCAGCTGCCCCCAGATCACCCTCCTTGCCCAACCCATGCATCTTCTGAAGGGCCAGGCCAAACAGAGAAGCATCGTGCAGTCTCCATGTAATGGCAGTGGAGCCCTAGTGACAGCCAGAATGTTGCCCTGATTCAGGAACTGGTTGGAGACTTGGAAGATGCAGGTTCAAATCCCATCTCAGCCCTGAAGCTTCCTGGGTGACCTGGGGCCAGAGGGCTCTCTCTCAGCCTCGCCTACCTCATAGGGTTGTTGCAAAGACAAGAGGAGGGAAGGAACCATGTGTTGTGTATTTGTGTAAATAGTAGCAGAGTTGGGGGCTTGGAGACCCATTCTAGCGCTTGGCTTAGCGCTCCGAAGCGAAGGATTGAAGCAATCGCCACATTTCCATAACAAAGTCTCTTTATTGTAGCGAAAGTAAGAAAGGTACAAAGGTTCAATCTGCCGGCTGGGAAAGCCGGTGAAGTCTGGGCCGCTCGCAGGCGGCGTTTCAGTGTAGCTTTACATCTTAAGCACACACAGTGAAAAAACTCCTTCTAACAACAGAACAAAGGGATGCAGCCAGAGTGTATCTGGTAGGTGGATACCTGAAGACCCCTTGTGCCCCATTTTACCCAATGGGGTGACCCTTAGAACACTATGAGCTCATGGGAATGTGCAGTGTTTCCAGCCAGGGCTTCCCGTGTGAAACTGCCTGCTTATTTTACACTATCAGAAAGGGAGTACAACTACTATCCCTAACAAGCTGGGAAGCTGCCTGCTGAAGGACACACAGGTGTTCTATCTGATCCTCAGACGGAGAGACGGAATGCCAGTTTCAGCCAGTTCTGGACTGTGAGATGTGAAACTGCAACACCATGTACACTGCCCTGAGCTCCTTGAAGAAAGGGTGGGAGAATCAGGTGAAAAGTACATACATGCTAAATAGTGCTGCCGGTCATCAGTCCGGTCCATCCCAGAGGCAGACTGAGGCAAGTGCCTCAGGCAGCAGATTGGCAGGGAGGGCCTACATCCCCCACCCCCACTCGCTTCCGTTGCTGCTGCTGCTCCTCCCCACACGCTGGATTGGAAAAGGAAAGACCGACGGATGAGGAACCACGGCGGAGAGTAAGAGTGGAGCGTCCTCAAAACCATTTCATCACTTGGACTGTGATGAAAGAACATTTGGAAAATTCGGCGGAGCAGCAGGCGACGGAACCGGCGAGCAAACCAGCTGATGACGCCGCAGCCGAAAACGTGGTAAAGCGTGCCAAACGCGGGAAGGGAATTCCCTATAATTCGGATTAAACCACACGACGATACAGCCGTTTCCCATCCAATTCCAAGCTTTACTTTGCTTTCCAGAGTCCTCGACCGGGTTGTTTTACGGACACGCCCATGGACGCGGCCTCCCTCCGACCCTGCTCGGACCCGGCGCGAGCTTCGTACGGCGCCGAGCCAGTCCAGCGGCCAGACGGGCTCCCCCGCCCGCGCGTGTCCCTTGCCGCCGGCGGCAGCGCCCCTCGCCCCTTCGAAAGGAAACGCCCGGCCCGGGACCGGGGTAGGCAGTGACCCGCTACCCCGGGAGAGGGAAGTCCCCCGCCCCGCAGCCCCTGCCGAGAGCGCCCCCGCTGGGCGCCGTCGAGGGGTTCTTCTCCCCGCCTGCACTTACCGGGCCCCCGTTGGTTTGCTGCTGCCGGGGCTGTCCTCGTCCTCTGCCCCGGAAGGAGGCGGCGGCTGCGCTCCTCGGCTTTGGAAGCCCCCCATCGTCCGTTCTGCCCGGGGCTGGAGCAGGCTGCGAGGAGGACGCCCGCGGCGGGGTCGGGAGGCGCAGGGGCTGCTCCGGGATAGGCAAACAAGGGCTGGCCCAGCTCCGGGAGGGGCGGGACGAGACGGGACAGCAGGTGCGGAAGGGAGGCGGTCGGACCCCTCCTTCCCCTTTGCAACCCGCGGAGCAGCTTCAACGGAAGAGAAAGTAGGGTGCGGGTTGCCAACTTTTTCTCAGTCCTGCGCCTCTGCTGTCGACAGCAGCCTGGTGTCTGGCGGGCACACAGAAATTTACCTGGCGAACCTTTTGTCTGCCGTGGAGCCGATAAAAAATAATAAAAACTTCGCTTGCTAAATGTCTGTAAAAGGCTGCTGTGGAAGGCATAGACGCAGCAGGGCCAATAAAAAAGTTGGCAACCCATTTCTTTCTATCTAGGGTTGCAATATGTAGCCTGGCTGGGCTCAACAGCAACCAATTTTCATAATATGACCCCGCGTTTGGGGCGTATAATTCTGCTAGCTAAATAATAGTATTGTCACGTAAATGTCACGCTGTACATTTGGTGAACGTGTACGAAATTTGGTGAACATTTACTAAATTCGGTGTAACCATGGTTTGTTTTTGGACCACAGCCCTAGGGGCTCTCAGTTTAATTTGGTAAGCATTTAATTTGTCCCTAAAAATTAATCCATGAAGCTTTCCCTGTATCCCTCCTTAGAAACGCTTGCTGAATGTCTGCCTGAAAATCATGGGTTGGAGCCAATTAAAAAAACAACTCTAAAGGGAGTTGATCAGGAGCTCCCTCCCACAATTGAAAACAGAGTTGCCAATGTTTTGCTGGCTCTGCTCCTGTGCTCTAAACAGCTGCCCAGTAGATGGACACTTGGTAGGTAGACATCATCCATTTGGGGGGGGGAAGGGTTAGTAGCTCAATTTCTGTGGGGCAGATTGCTGTTGGGGAGCACAGGAGCCAGGTCAGTAAAGAAGTTGGCAACCCACTCCAAGTTTCTCACCCATTGTTCTGCCAGTGCAAAGGGGGAAGGTAACCATTGTTGGGAATTATTTACCAGCTACAGAGCTATTGTATGCATATAGGTAGTTGATATGTAGCAATGAGTGTCTGTCTGTGCATTCAGGCACAATCTCTTCCTGGACTTTGATCTCAATGGCCTCCAGAAATTGTCACACAGGGCAAAACAGCTGTGTTTGTTTTCCATAGGCAAATTTGCATGATTTCCACATATTTGCTTAGTTTTTTGGTAGACTTGTCCATTTCAGTTTCCTCATTTCCCTGTTTCCTTCTGTGCAACAGGCAGGAATTTTGAAGGTGCAGCATTTCCCAGAATGCCATAGCAAAAATACAAAAAAAAATTCACTTCTTTAATTTCTGCTTGTCCCACAGCTGTTAAAACACAGGAGTACTGCTGGAGGGCGGGAGAACAGATGCAAGCAGAGGCCTCTGTGCCTTTAGAAGAGAGAATTTCAGTAAGTTCGGCTTCTCCCCATGGTGCTACATTCTGCAGATTCTGCAAATTCTGAACACGGTTGTTCAGGAGTAAGTAGACTATCTCTATTTGCATGTGACCACTGGCAGAACTTCTCATTTCTCACCTACTACAAAATGCAAGAATAATCTTTGTGTCCCAGAATGCCAGAGCTCAGTGCCGCTGTGACATCTGAACAATTCATACAGACAAGAGGGCCCCTGAGCATGTGCAAAGGTGCCTTCCCAGGGCTATCTTCCACCGAATAGCCAGTTAAGTAACACCAGTGTAATACCAGTAGGATAACAACAGGAAAAGTAATGGTTGCATAAAATGTGAACTTACTCCCATGTCAGGATGCTTTCAGGTTTAGGGCAGAATTCCACACTAATGTGCACATCATCCCACCCACCCCATATAAAGCTGCCAGCAGTGACTACCTTGACTCAGGGTAGGTTCCAGCTGGCCTCCCAACCTGTGGGTCCATGTGCTACACCGCCCATACTCAGTGCCACCTGTGCCAGGCCTCTTCCAATTCCCTGGACTCAAAAACAAAGTGGAAGACAGAGTGTGGAGGACAGGAGAAGAGACTGGTGCACTACAACAGCAATTTTCAACGAGAATGCTGCGGCACATTGCTGTGCCGCAAAAGGTCCGCCAATGTGTTTGGAGCATAGTGGTTGGAAGTAACTGAAAATCTCTTCCAGGTTCTGTCCCTCTGTCCATGAGCTGGAGGAAGAGGGACAAACCATTCATTTTTTCACCAACAATTCATTCATATACAGAGAGCTGCCCTAGGAACAGAGCTGCAAAAACCAGAAGACTGTCCTAGGAGCCAGAAGTGACATCACAAGAGGAGAAGACCATAGAGAAAACAGCTGAAACATAGCTGTGCTAGAGTGGGAGGAAGGCAGGAGCAGTGGAGGTGTCTGGGTGAGTGGAGACGGACCCCCCGCACAAATCCAGGTCTCCGACCCAACTCATTTGGCCTCATGCCCAATTGAATCCCCAACAAACAATTTTTTTGCCACAATGGATTCTGTGCTTCCTGAGATGTAACAGAGGACACATATAAAAACCCACAACAGCAACAGGTGAACAGGTGACACAGCAGAGAGACCCTGCATCGTGGCAATACAACCCTTCACCTTAGCGAGGCACAGATGTTACCATTGCACCTTGTTCAAGACTCAATTTGTGCTCTGAAAAGGCCAAAACCTGTGCAGATATAATGGGGTCAATGCCCTTTAGGGTACAATCCTAACCTCAACCAGTCCCCCCCAGGTGAGCAGGTGCCCCCTCCGAGGCCAGGGACGGCTGCGGGGCGAGCGGAACGAAAGCAGAAGTGCATGGACAGGCTGCCAATCAAACGGTAGTCCCGCCTAAGTCCCGCCCTCTGTTCCTCCAAGTCGTTTGTAGATCCCATTGCTGGTCCTATCCACAAAACCCCTCATGTATGGTGCAAAAAGGTGGCTATCTGTTTTACTAAGCTTCGTTTTTACTATTGTCGTTGACAATAAAAATTTCTGCATCTCAGACTCGAGGTTTTGATGCTTCATTTTCAAAATAGGACCTAAAAACTTTTCCTGGGCCACAGCATGGAGAGGGCAATGTAAAAGTACGTGTATAATTGACTCAACCTCGCCAAGGGCACCAAAGGCTTCTCGGCCTTTTGGCTAAGATCAAGTGTAGTGTTACCTTTTATCTGTTTTAACTCTCCCAACCCTCAGTTTCAGCGGATGCCCCCTGGTTCTGGTGTTTTGAGAGAGGGAAAAGAACATCCCTCTATCGACTTTATCCCTTCCATGCATAATTTTGTATGTCTCAATCATGTCTCCCCTCAGGTGCCTTTTTTCTAGACTGAAGAGCCCCAAACGCTGCAGTCTTTCTTCATAAGGGAGGTGCCCCAGCCCCGTAATCATTTTCGTCGCTCTCTTCTGCACCTTTTCCAGCTCCACCATGTCCTTTTTGAGATGTGGCGACCAGAACTGGACACAATATTCCAGGTGCGGCCTTACCATCAATGTGTATAACGGCATGATAATGTTGGCTGTTTTATTCTCAACCCCTTTTTTAATTACCCCAAGCATGGAACTGGCCTTCTTAATTGCTGCCGCACACTGGGTCGATACCTTCATTGAATTGTTCACCAGCACCCCAAGATCCCTCTCTCTTGAGCTGTCACAGACAGCTCAGAACCCATTACCCTACAGGTGAAGTTTTGATTTTTTGCCCCAGTGTGCATCACTTTACACTTGTCTACGTTGAAACTCATCTGCCATTTGGCTGCCCATTCCCCCAACATGGAGAGATCCTTCTGGAGCTCTTCATAATCCCTTCTGGTCTTCACCACCCAGAAAAGTTTTGTGTCATCCACAAACTTGGCCACCTCGCTGCTTATCACTGTCTCCAGGTCATTTATGAACAAGTTGAAAAGCACGGGCCCCAAGACAGATCCCTGGGGCACTCCGCTTTTCACGTCTCTCCATTGTGAAAATTGCCCATTGACAACACTCTCTGTTAAGAGTCCTCAAAGCAACACAGCAACACAGAGAGAAGCCTACACTTGAGTAAGCTTTAAGTGGGGTGCAGGGCATCAGCTGTCCTGCCGGTCGCATGAAAAACACACTAGGAATGGGGAGGGAGGTCGACAGCTGGAAACTCCTGAACACAGAGCACAGGCACATGAGAAGAGGCAATGTGTGACTGGGTTTGGTCACCTAAGTGTGTAGTCCTCACTGAAAGGTTGCTCCTGGAACTTCCTAACACTGGGGATGTGAGGAGCACTAATAAACATTTAACACGACATCATGCTCAAGGGCCTTATTTCTGGCCTTACAAAGATGCACTGTGAAGGAATCTGAACACTCCTTGCCCTGACACAACAGACCTGAGAGGAAAGGCACAGAGGCAATTGCAGACTGGTCAGGTTCACAGGTCTGTACTGGACAAAGGAAGTCCTTTAGCCAGGGGGAAAGAGACTGGCTTTAAGAAGACAGCGACTATTTTTACTGCTAGGAGGTCTAAAAATGGCTCTTGTTTTCTGCTTAGACAAACACTTGTGATCTCAAACTGCAAAAAACGACTCGCCAGCAATTTAAACTCAGTAACACCGTCTTCAGAAGGAACATATTGCAAGCTGATCTTATTGTCAATACACGGCAGAACAGGAGCAAGTGCGCTTTGGCTCCGAAAGCCAGTGCAGGGTTCAGCTCCTGGCCCCAGAAACCCATCATTTCTCTCTGGGAAGCACTCTTGTGATGCTCTCAAAAAACAGGGAGTTCTGCCAAACGACTCCATTTTTTATTTGCTGAGCAGGCTGTCCTACAGAGCCAGACTTAACTCCAAACTTTAAGGATACATGCCACACACATGCACACTGAGCAAGACATTGAATTTGCAAGCAAAAAATTGAATCTGCAAGCATTAGCAAGAGCTAATAAGAACATATTGTGCTGGAGGTGTGTGTGTGTGTGTGTGTGTGTGTGTGTGTGCGCGCACACACACACTTGTGTGCACCTCTTGATACCTGAAGTGATATGCCAAGTGATACCACCCTTCCCTGGCATGTGCCAACCACAACTCCTCCCACTTCCTGGGTTGGAAGGGGGGGTGGAGTGGAAGAGAAGTGTGCGACCCTCTAGTCTACCACTCACCTCTCCTGCACACTTCAACTCCATCTCCCTAACCCTTTTCCAACCCAGAAAGTGTGAGGGGGAAGGCGAAATGGAGGCAGAATGGAAAAAATATCCCCCTGCCCCAAGGAGAGCCCCAGCTGCCTCCCAGCCTGCATTAGGATACGGCACAGGTCTGCAGGCTCCAATACAGGCTCAGATTGGGCTGTGAGGCTTCTTGTGTTGCTGGAAACGGAGTGGTCAGGGCTCTCAAGCATAGCCTTGCCTCTCCCACTGCAGGACTCTACAGCAATCCCAGAATAAGCCCAAGAACTGCCTCCAAACCTCAGCATTGAAAAGACCCTGGGATGCTGGCTAAGCAGGGGACAACAGCCAGTGTCCAGGTGGGCAGCCAGACCTCGCCCAAGACTTCCTGGCAGGCTTGTCAATTTCCGCCTCTCTTTACCTGGTGATGTGCCGGCCTCTGACTGGACGAGAGGAGGTTGGAGCGAAGGAGGAACTGTGCAGGAGAGACAGAGACCCTCCAGCTCACCCCACTTCCTCTTCTGCCCCATCTCTCTCTTTTTCGGCTGACAAAGGTCGGACTTCCCAAACCAAACTGCTTCCTGAGCAACCACCTCAATTGGCCTCAGGGATGGTCTGGCTCCAGAGCATGTCTGTGGCAGCCAAAAACAACTGTTTTGTATCAGGCAGGCCAACGTGCTTCCATGCAGTCACAGATCTAGGGGGGGGCATGAGCCCTGCGGGTAGACCTGGGCTCCGTGGAGCCCAGATCTACCCACAGCTGCTTCCGATGGGTAGACCTGGGCTCCCGTGGGGGGGGTCGCATGATGTCACGTGCCCCCTGGGGGCGCACTTCTATTGGGTGCCATGGGCGCCATTTTGACTAGGTCCGCCCCTGCTTCCCTGAACTCCTCTCTTCCTCATCACTTGCATCTGATCTGCATGCCCCCCTCACCACTGCTCTTATTTCATCAGGCTTGGGGCAGGCAAAGTTCTGGTTCTGGGCAGTGA